>QTSX02005817.1:0-231419 GCA_014839935.2 Entomophthora muscae
CTTTTTGATCATAATTTTTACCAGCTATAACTGGAAACACATACCAGTGGGCTGCCATAAAAGAGTGAAGCTGAGTGTAGCACAGCTTTGCTCTTTTGGTAGCCTGCCTGTACATCTTTTCTTTTACCAGCTTTAGACTAGAAAGGCATACCAGAAGGCAGCCATAATTAAACACTTTTTAACAGCTAAAGACTAGAAACATGTACCAGTGGGTGCCTTAAAAGAGTGAAGCTGAGCGTAGCACAGCTTTGCTCTTTTGGCAGCTAGCCTGCACATCTTTCCTTTTACCAGCTATAGACTAGAAATACATACCAGCAGGCTACCATTGTTAAATGCTTTTTATCAGCTATAACTAGAAACACATATCAGCGGGCTGCCATAAAAGAGTGAAGCTGAGCGTAGCACAGCTTTGCTCTTTTGGCAGCCAGCCTACACATCTTTTTCTTTTACCAGCAATAACTGGAAACACGTTCCAGCAGGCTGCCATAAAAGAGTGAAGCTGAGTGTAGCACAGCTTTGCTCTTTTGGCAGCCTGCCTGCACATCTTTCCTTTTACCAGCTATAGGCTAGAAATACATAGCAGCAGGATGCCAGACACATCTTTCCTTTACCAACTAGAGCTTAAGAAAATAGCTTTAAAAGTCCACTTTTTTAAATAAACAAAAAATGTGACTCAATTAGGATACCTGGACGCGTACCTAGGTAGGATGCTGTAAAAGGGCAAAGCAGGCAAAGCTCAGCTTTGTTCTTTTGGCATCCCGCCTGCCACACCACACTTGTCTCCCTATAACAGGAACAGCCCAACCAATATCAAGACCTTGAAAAAAACACCAAGATGTACACTGCCCTCAAAGCCAATGGGACGGTCAAATTCTATTACATTGATGAATCAGCATTCACTTTGTCTATGCAGAATGCATATAGCTATGACCCCAAGGGCTCCAATGACAGAGTAGCTTGGTGTTCTGCAGTCCGTGCCACAGCATATTCCATGGTGGCTCTCCTTGGCCCAAAAGGGATTGAGATGTACCAAATAGTATTGGGATCTCACAATAGCCCAATCTTCTTGTCATTCCTCCAATTGGTCCAGGAGCACCTGAGGCGCACGAGCTCAGGCTTTACTAATGTCATTGTGCTGGATAATGTTGGCCTCTATAAGGTGGCAGATATTCTTGAGGAATTTCCAATGACTGATACAGGAATTGCAGTGGGGCCCCATCAATTGGCCACATCCAATTTGCACCTTCTCTTCCTCCCTGCCTATTTGCCCTTCCTAAATCCCATTGAAGAGGTCTTTGGGTGGCTCAATCAAGTTTTCAAGCGTGGTACCTCAACTGGGACTGAGAACCTCTTTGATTTGCTGCAGGCTGGGATCCACACCCTTCCAGCTGAGACTGTGGCCAAATTCTATGGCCATACTGATTTGTCCATCCCAGTGTGCCTTGCCCAACAGCCAATCAATTAAAGACTTAGTATTTCCAACTTTTTTATATTCTTTAATTTACTCTTTTATATTTATGGATTAGTGTTTTATATTTAGATGACTCCAAGCCCACAATTCCATACAGCGCCACCATTGACACAGAAATTAAAATTTTAAATAGTAAATTAATTATATCTATTATATTCAGTGATGGCTATCTCAAATATTTAAAATCCAATATGATAATTATATGGATTGTCACTTCTGTCAATTACATATAAAAATAAAGATAAAAATAAAAGCGCTCAAGTTATAAGTGATTTTATTAGCATATATTAAAATGCTTTTATGAGGACCTTCTCTTGGATTCTTCTGTTTTTTAATAATTTTCTATTATAAAACAGCTATTTTAATATAAAATATAAAAATTAATAATTAAAATTCAAATGTAAATTTAATTGTGGAATGATATTTTTATTAGGTGTGCCTATAGTGGGTTCTTCTGTATGTACCCACCTAGCAATGGAGGTGGCACAAAACCTCCACTGCCACATTATGCACAGTAGATACACCATGATTCAAATATTCCCAGTGGCTGGTAAAAGATAGTATGGTGAGATGAGAGTGAAGCAGCAGCTTTTTAGGCAAGGGCTGCAGACCCGCAAATTCCAGCCAGGACCAGGGTGTTCTGGATCACATGGTCAACTGAGTTGTATACTGGGAGACCTTCTTCCTGTCCAGGGAGATCCTGGCCCCATCAATCCCAAGGAGGTCCCTGTCTAGGTCCTTGAAGTTTGCACCTATATCAAAGTATAACAAGAACCCAAGGTAAACCACGAGATGAATCCTTTGCCCAGCAAAGGCTTCAGTAAAATCACACAGTTTATTGAAAACTGCACTAATCTTTTTTTCATGTTTGGTCTTGGCAAAGGTAAGCTTCATGGCTAGAGGTATCCCTGTCTCATTGGCACTCCAGGCCAACCCAAAGTCTTCCAGGAGGATCTTGGTTTTCTTTACGTCTGTTGCATCTGCAACAGCCAATTTTCCTACTGTGCAGCCAAAGTTCTCCAGCAGGTAATAGAGTGTGTTCTCCAATGGGAAGCAGAAGCAAGCAGCTTCATGGACCCAGTCCATCTCTGATAGGTTCTTGAATGGGAGCGTCTCCAGGACGCCCCAAACAATCTCAATGGAGTTTACACAGTAAACTCCACTGAGAGATACTTGGTCCAGGAGGACCAATTGGGCATCCTTTTAGGCAGTAACTTCTCACTCAGATGCCCCTTAAGCATGCTTAAGCCCAGCTAGTGCTTTCCTTGACATTGGGGAGGTCCCATGGATGTGGGCCTCCAGCTTGCTCACAACATGAGGAGATAAGGCCAGCTGCCATGCCCCATGAGTAGCATGGTTTGCGTAAAACGTGGCAGGGACAAAAGGGACCAGGGCCTGGCGTAGTTTGCCTTCAATTTGTTCTAAAAAAACAGGTAATTATTTTTGAAATTTTATTAATTTTGATTATTAGATTACCTTCTACAGTCTCCTTCTTGCCAGAGGCTTTGGAAGGCTTAGCCATTCTTGGCACAAGCATTTGGGCTAGCAACTTGCTTTCCTCTGTTCTTGCTTGCTTGGCAGGTTTGGGATGGGCATACATCTCAGGGTTTTCAACTCAGACAGACAGCGCAATAAGGGCAAAGGAGTTAAATTGTAAGCCCTCCACAACTGTTTTCTAAACATTGATAAGACACTCAAATTGTCTTCTTGGGTGTGTCAGGAATCTTGGCCATCAAGGCCTTTGCTGACACCTTGTTAATTTTTCCCCTTCAAGGACGGCAGACTTCACTTTGGCTTTGACCTTGCAGTCAATTTCCTTAATCTCAATGATTGCCAAGTTGAGATCCCTCAAAAGCTTTTCCAATTCTCTCATATAATTTTTTTAATAACCTTTCTATATGTTTTTACAGCTTTCACCACAATAAAATCTGTATTATTCTGATACCATTGCCTCTTTGTTTATTCCTGTTTGTTTTCTCATTTACTAAATTATCTCATTTTTTAGTCATTGTGTATATGTTTTACGCTCAACGCAATATGTGTTGTTTAATTTTTGTTGGCATTATTTCCTTAATTGCCATATTGTTTTTTCCACTTTACACAGCCCCTTGTGAAAATATTAACAATAACTTGGTGATCAGCTAAATTTGAATTAGAAAATTATAGGTTAATTGTGTTTAGATAAAGTTGTTGCTGATCCAAATTCAAAACCTTAATGATAGACTTTAAGCCAATCAGAAGCCAAGTGACAAAGTGATTGTTGTGATATAAAGAGTCATCCAATAATTCTTTGGTGCATGTGCGCTAATTAATATGATTAGCTGGGTGTTTTACCATTGAGCGCCATTGCCACTGTGGCAAGTTGTTAGTGGAATAGTGCTAACCCAGAAGCTGATTGGGCACTAGTCTACCAATAGCTTTCAACAGCAACAATGGTGCACAAGGGTAAAAAAACCAGCCAATCAGATTAATTAGTGTACATGCACCAAAGAATTATTGAATGACTCTTTATGTCACAACAATCACTTTGTCACTTGGCTTATGATTGGCTTAAAGTCTATCATTAAGGTTTTGAATTTGGATCAGCAACAACTTTATCTAAACACAATAAACCTATAATTTTCTAATTTAAAGTTAGCTGATCCCCAAATTATTGTTAATATTTTCACAAAGGGCTGTGTTTGGGTGCTAAAAATACTGTGTTCTGGATCTATATACATGCCATAGTAAATATACAATTTTATAGAAATAAACTGAACATAAAGAATAAAACTAACTATAAACAAAGAGAAAATGAATAATTGAAATTCAGAATAAAGATAATATAAATGCAAAATGTTTGGAAGCAGGGAGTTTATTTGGGGACAGGGAGGAGTGATGCCTAGTAGGCAGAATAGCGCTGGAAGGAAGGCTTAGAGGCAGTGCTGGCCTGGGGGGTCTAGGATTGGGTGGGTGGGGCTAGCAGGTGGGGGTGCCAGGAATATTCCTGACAACAACTTGTCAAAAGACAATATTTTAGTCATTATTGCACCTAGGGATACTGAGAAATATTTTCAGCAGTTCCCCCTGATTGGGGAAACTACCGCAGAACAAGGATTCAAGGAAAAAGAAATAAAAAACTAATTCCTTGAATTTTGGCTTTTATAGCCCAACCGCGGGCCGCCAGGCGCCTGCCGGCTGTGCGCCCATCCTGCCTGCCTACAAGCATGCGCAGCCACGGCAGCCTGCCAGCCAGCAAAAGGCAGCATATCTCCCACAGCGGGACCATCCACCCCTGCCAAATGAGGAAATTGACAAAACAGGAAACCAAAAAGGCAATTTCCCCAATATCCAATTTGGGGGGAACTGCTGCTCAAATTTGGAATCTACCAAATTTAGATGGGGCTGACAGGCTGCCCTGCAAAATAATTAATGCAGTAGCTGCAGAAGCTGAATTTGGATGCATGAAAGCATCCAAAGATTCACCAAACCAATGCAAGTCAGGGATTAACAACTCATTGACTGAAAAACTCTTCCAATACCACTCCCAAAAGGGAATTCTCAGACAGCACCAAGTGTTTGGGGTTCCCTGTACAATATTTTTCACTATTCATGCCTCAATAGATCCAATACTATACAATAAAGCTCATTCACTTGATGATAGTTTGTGCTATCATTGAGTGAATTACCCCTCAATAATATCACATAAATCATCCGGACTTCAAACAACAGAAAGTCCAAGGCACTAAGCTTTGTCTGCCCTTCCCCAGGACTAAGGAGATGAGCCACCTTATCTTCTTGGCTGTCCTCATAGCCTGCCTTGGGATTGGGGATCACCAACAACAACATCAGACACACAGGCCATTTAATAATCTTACCAAAAAGTACTTTTACAAGGAGCCAGTGCATCTAAACCCCTCTGATCAGTACACCTGGCCCGCCCTGGTTTTCCCCAATCAACTCAGTCCATAGCAATCTACATGATGGTTTACTATGTATTTACACATTTTGCCAGTAATTTTGGTCAATTTAATGTTCACACAAAAGTGATTCAATTGGTGATGACGGTCTACCCAATTGTAACAGTGCTCACTGGGTTACAAGTTGCAAACTTGGGACCATACTTAGCTAGAATACTATACCAATTGTTGGGTCTTTACAGGGGTGGTGGTGGCAGGGGTAAAGGCAGGAGGATTTATTGTGATGGCTGCCATATACCGCTCATCATATTAATCATCTTTCATTGGCTGGATTAGTTGGTAGACGTCTGTGGTACAAGGTGGGAGGCTCTTATCCAGATGTGATTGGTTGCCCATGTTCACATGGAAGACAATTTGGGCAAACAAGTCAGCCACCATCTGTCAACCAAAGAGAGAATCATGGTCCAGGACTCCGAGATAAAGGTTGTTGAAAGCCTGTGGGCGGCGCTCCTGGACTTTGTCACCAACATTGAAGAACACAACATCAGCCAGATGGATGTCTGCATGGCCGGCGGGGTAGACTGAGGCCTGATGCCCGCGTCCTTGGATGGTTTTGAGAGAGGTGAAGCTACCCTCCATCTGGTGGCTCAAGAAAACCTGGTGGGTGGAATTTGAGCTATCCCAGGAGTCAAGAAATTTGCTGAGGATGTGACAGTACTTGTATCCATTAGTGAAATCAGGGGTTGTCTGATAGTAGACAAAACCCTTTGCTGAAACAGCCAGAAATGCAACAATAAAAGTCCCCCTCCTGACCTTCTTCCTTTCTTTTTGGGTGGCAGCTTTTCCTTGCTCACCAAAATTGTCAAAAGCTACTGATAGCTTGTATTAGGAGATGAACATGATGTCATATGTTAGATTATTCAAGCATTGGACCAGGATGGACTCTATGATTGGATCATATGGGGAATCCTCACTGCCATCTTATTGGTTGCCAGCAAAATTGGTAATAACCTGTATGGAAGCCACCTTTCCGTGCATCCAGAGCTGCACCATGCGCTTGGAGACCCATATGTTATGGTGCACAAGCTGTTTGCAGACCTGGGTTAGGGTAGCTTGGGGTCCTGCTGGAGGAGGTCAAGCATTATTGGCTATGCCTTGCTGATCTGGGACTCTTAGGCATTCTTTGGCTTCTTGGTTGTCCCAATCAGGTTCCCCTTGTTCATCAGGTTATTGAATTCCTGCATTATGGTGGCTTAGGTAAATTGCAATAGGTTGGCAATCTGGTCCCAGGACAGACCCCACAGGTTGAGTGCCATAATTTCCTGGAGAATTTGGGCAGTAATGATTCTGTGTTTGGGGCGCTGGGCCGCGGGAGCTGAAGCCTGATTGGATGAGGGGGGCAGGTTGGGTGGTGGCAGGAAGTTGTTCTGGATTGAGATTGCCATCCTGATTGTCTGGTTGGTTGGAAGCTTGGGCAGGGGTGGGTAAGGGAGTGGGGGTAGCGCTGAGTGCAAAGTGACTACTGAAAAAGTCAAAGCCATAGGGGTCAGGGGTCAGGTATAGGTCAGCTTCCTTGTAACCCGCATCAAAGGCCTGGGTGTAAATGGGTGCCTCCACGCTCTGAGACTCACCTCCATTGAAGCTGTCTTGGCTACTGCTGGCTTAGTTGCTGGTGCCGTCAAAAATGTTTCTAGTAAAAACCATCTTAAAATAAAACCTAGGATAAAATCACTAAAAGTAGAAGTTTAAATTTTATAATTTATTTTTATTGTAATCTTGAGTCCATATTTGAAAAGTTCTCAAAACCATATTACACAAATCAGGAGCCATTAAAATAATAAAATGCCTCTGTTCCTAAATCAGATAGATGTTGATTGGCTGTTAAACTGTTATTTTTCTATTTTAGGCTGCTCATACTACACATCTTTTGTGACTTCATTTTGTTTTATGTTTGTGGAATCTCATTTCTAGATTGCTCAAATTTTGTTTTGTTTTAGTCCTTCTGTTGGTACCTCATTGAATTCTGATTGTATTATAATATACTGTAAATTCAGAACCTGAACGTAAAAATGCAGGATTGTCAAATCCTTGGTCCAAATTTTGAATCACTTTTGTGGGATAGCCTTTTTCAATTAAATTGAATTCTTTGTATTTTTATTTGGATTTTTGAAAATGCGGGAGCTCATAGACACTTTGCAAAGTTCAAGTTAAATTAGCATATTTCCAATGGACAAAATGAATTAACTGGAATCAGTTTTGAAGTGTTCAAATCCATCAACCAAATTTCATTAAGTTTACTATGTTTTTTTGGAATTAGGGATTGTCAAATCCAAGAACCAAATTTCAAATCAAAAATGAGGTGAATTCAAAATGAATATAGTTTATGGGTGTCTCAAAAAGGATGCTAAATGATCTAGAGTGGATTTGTGCTAATTCTTTTAGGAATCATAGGCATTCTCAAAAATCACCCTATTTCATTTTAGGGTGGTTAAAATTTAGATGCTTGATTACAGTAGATTTTAAAACGTCAATAATAAAATAGGATTATATATTATTATTAGTTTTTTTTAAAATCAACTGTAATCAAGTATCCTTAGTAGCAATACATGAATGCATAGTGTAGTAAACTGATGGTTTATCTTTCCCACCTCTCCTTCTTCCTTGAAAAGAAGTTTGTTTGGCCCCTGGCTACACCGGGGGCCAAAAACCTTTATAAATTTCTGCGCCATCAGGAGTGTAGCTCATATATCATTATATGGTTTTTTGGTCGCTATATTAGTGATTTAGAGTGCAGAATATTGCATCATTTCCAGTTTAGACAATTTTACATTTCATTTAATTTCATGTCTAAACATGGTTGTTGAGATTGAATTTTTCATTTGATTTTATCCAGAGTGGAGCTTCCTGATTTGGGTTGACTTGTCCTAGTTTCTTACTGTACATTCAATTTGGATTCCAGTTCCTGCAATTAATATTTGAGTTTACTAGTGGCCTTCAAAAGTGATTTGAAATTTTGTTCTTGGATTTGACAATCCCCAATTCCAAAAAAACATAGTAAACTTAATGAAATTTGGTTGATGGATTTGAACACTTCAAAACTGATTCCAGTTAATTCATTTTGTCCATTGGAAATATGCTAATTTAACTTGAACTTTGCAAAGTGTCTATGAGTTCCTGCATTTTTAAAAGTACAAATAAAAATAAAAAGAATACAATTTAATTAAAAAAGGCTATCCCGCAAAAGTGATTCAAAACTTGGACCAAGGATTTGACAATCCCACATTTTTACGTTCAGGTTCTGAATTTACAGTATTCTGGAACAGCATTGATCCATTTCACTTGCTGTACCAGTTCATTATGTTTGTAGTTTGAACTACGCCATTGCTATTTGATATAATTTCTTATTTTGTGTTAGTGGTTTTTTATTGTTTGACAATTCATTTGTTCATCAAAAAATACTTAGATTATTTAATTCCTGAATCTTTCCCAACTAGGGGTTTGCTTAAATCTGAAATCATTTTGTTTAAATCTGAAGTATTTTTTCTTTTTGCCACAGCTTTTAAAACTACTGTACATATTTCAGTTAAAAAGTTGTAATATATGGTTTTGCCTATAGACTACATTAGCCAAGTCAGAGATAAATATATTTTATATCATATGCTTTATTTTTTTTGATAAATGTGTTGAATTGTCCTTTAGAATTCAAAACTGTTATTGAAAATAAAAAATTCCTTCAAAATTATTTTAGTTTTAAGATAATGTAAGAATTATGCAATCTCTCATCTGTTAAATGTCAAAAGTATAATACACAATAAAATTATAAAGGACCTTGCTGATAATTTACTTGAGATAGTTATATAGCATCTTCTTATACTTCTCTAATGTAATTTATACAAACACCACAATGTCAAAACAGCAGGGTCAACCCACCAACAAGGTTCCAACTAAGTGGGTTTGAGACCCGCAATCTGACTTCCTTGTGACCCGTGGCCAAACAAGGAAGTCAACTTGAATTCCCAAAATTAACAACCTGAACAAACAATGATCCTATAAAGTTGATGACTCAATTTGGCGCCTGATTCTTTACTAGGAACAAGTCACCCCCTTCATCATCCAACCAAATGATCTACATAATCATGTTCCTCTTAAGATGATTCAGTACAACTATATAATCCCTATCTCCAAATAAATATAACTATCTAATTTCCAAATATTTTCCCCTTGTAACTCTTCTAAAACAGCACAGTTTCAACAACAACTATCATTTTTATAATAAAAACTATAACTTTGTGTGCCACTAAATCATCTTAGAAAACTAGAATAATGAATAAAAAAGGTTTTATTGATGAACAAATTAAAAAGCATTTATGCTAAGGTAACAAAAAAATACCAGCGAGCAGCTGTAAAAAAGAAAACTGAGTGTAGCCCAACTGTTCTCTATGGTACCCTGCTCACCACTAATATCTTTATCCTTAATACTTTCTGATAAGATTCTATAACCATGGATAAAAACATTGTAAAAATATATAGTTACCTCCACATTCAAACAAAGCTAACTATCAGCTATGAGATCAGAAACACATACCATTGGGCTGCTGTGAAAAAGTGAAGCTGGGTGTAACACATCTTTGCTCTTTTGGCAGCCTTCCTGACATCCTTTCCTTATATCAACTAGAACTTAAGAAAAAAAATTAAAAAGGCCACAGATTTAAAAAGCACTTTCAGCTAGGATACCAGGACGTGTACCCAGGCGGGAGCCATGAAAGGGCAAAGCTGGGCATAGCTCAGCTTTGTTCTTTTGGTATTCTGCCTGCCACCCCACGCTTATTTTTAATCATCCATTTAGTACTCTGGACTTAGAGTTTTAAGGTGTGCATTGAATCTGGAATTGATGGCTCTGGTATTTATCAATGACCCAGAACCTCTAAACTGTGTCATTTCCCGGGAAAATTTGAGCTGAGTATAGAACATAATAATGTCCACTAGTTCTCAATTGTCTGGTTGCACAATTGCCTAATGCATAAGTGGATCTGGATATGACTTATAATTAAATGTCAATAAAATCCATTATCCCTTAGAATATTTGTGACAAACATTGAAGGAAGTTGCAATATAGTATTCAACAGGATATCAATACATTACTGCCTCCTGGATGAACTATTTGACTTACTGAAACCTAAACTAGAAAAGTTTCTACCTTCTTGAAAGATATTCAGATGCTAATAGAAAAGAATCTGAAGAAATTCTTACTGTTCTTCAGAAATCTTTGGCCTTTCAGGAAAACTTTGCCTAAAAAATGCCACCCTAAACTATGTCCCTGAAAAAGAACTACTTTCTTTCCTCTAGACTCAAAAACACATCTGAAGAGTAGTCCCTTAAATATATAGTTAATAGCAACTTTAAAAAACTAAAATAAGATACATTCTACACAAAACCAGAATCTAAAACTTCATTTTTAAATTCAGAAATCAATTTAAATGCAATTTGGATAATGTTATCAGAAATCAAAACTTAATAGAATCCTACATTTAAAATTTGTTTTCAAAAGCAAAAAAAAAGCCAAAACCCCAGAAAACAATATAACCCCTATTATAAGTCCAGCACCAGAACCAATTTTCAAGTTAAATTACCAACCCAACCAACTATATTGTAAGCATAAAATTAACATTAATGAGCTTGATGATGGAAAGCCAACAACAGCTAACTAAGACAAATTTAAATACAAAACAGCAGCTCCAGTAATTAAACAGTGCCCATTCATCAAATAAGAAGTAGAAATCCCTCCAAGACTTGAAACTAAATATCATACAAACCAGAAATTCATGGACCCAAATTTATGCACTAAATTAGTTGGGGTTCCAAAAAGCCAAACATTCTTCTCTTGTAAGCTATCAAAATGAAATCTTGCCAGGCTTTACTTCCCTCTCATCATACATTACAGGATAGTCTGATAAACCTCCAATTTTTTCCTTGGGTTGTCTACCAATATTTAATAAGACAACATCTGTCATAAATGACATTTCAATACTTGTATTGAAAACCCAAGAGTTGAACCCCAGTTCCCTGAAAGCAAATCAAACCCTCCAGGACAGTCCAGGACCTGCCAATCTGTTAAGTCACAGGCTCAAATTGTTAAATTACTCCGCGGCCTGCCGGCCTACTACAGAGGATTCCCTGAATAGTTACCAGTCTGCCGCCAAACTGGTGCTAATGAAGACCTGTACCTACAAAGGAGATGTAACCTGGCTAACAGAGGTTGGGGAAGGACCTACTGCCAACCTGCCAAGAGCCAATAATGGAGTTCCAAAATCAACATTGGAAACCCTGGAATCAAACCCTGACCCTCCAAAGACTACTTGAGTCACACAAAGTGGACGGGAACCCACCCACTTGCTAAATTGTAAACCCGAGTTGACAAGTTACTCCAAGGCCTGCCAGTCGCCCAAGGACAATTCCCCAAATGGTCACCAGATTGATGCCAACCTTGAGCCACCAAAGATCCAGACCTATGCAAAGGTTGTAGCCTGCCTTAAGGAGGTTAAAACAAAACCTATTTTTAACTCTGCCAATGACCACCAGCAACTGCCAGCCTTCTGTCCAGAAGGGGTAGTATAATTAAACTACTCAGGTGACATAGTGAACAGTGGCGGCAGAACAAAGCATTGCCACTTCTATTTGCCAGAGCAGGCACAACCTGGATCTGCTGCCCTCAAGACTCTAAGCCAAGATCCATGCCCGCCAGTGCCTTGTCTGCAAACCTGAACCCTACAAAAATTGAAGAAGCGAAGTCCCATGGTATAAAAACCCGGCAGTATGGTGATGACCACACCGTCATTTTTGATAATGAATTTTTATGAACCTTTGGTTTGAACAAATCTTACCTTACCTAGTCTTGGTGATCTTCTATCTTAACTCTGTTCAAGTAGATCATCAGGCACCCTACCCCTCTGGAGACCAACCTGTTGATCCCGCCCAGGCACTATACTGTCCCCCAGGAGCCCCCTTTGGACCTGTGCATTTTACCAAATACCTGCCCAACCCAGCCTACGCAGAGTACAACTTGGAGACCATCCTCATTGCTGACCCTTTGGCCAGGACTAGAGAAACTGAATACATAAGACGTGAAGGAAAGTGGTACAAAAGGCCGCCAAGATTGTTCAAAGACAAGTACAGTTATCTGCCTACCTACTTTGTTCCCATGACTCCGCCCTTAACCCCACAACCCGACCGCCTAATGGAGACCCCCACTGCTGCAGAGACCACATCCACTCAACTGTTTGGAGTGTTCTATATCTCCTTGACAGGAATGGTGGATTCCATGATCCCTACCTCTGGACCCTGGTCCTTACTCAGGCAATCTATGTCTTACATTATCAAGTTAGCACCCATTCTATGGTGAGCTTTACCCGCCAGCTTGCCCCAACCCCATCCCAAGCTGCCCAATGCCTCTATCTATGCCTGGTTTCCTGACAATATCTTCCTACATAAATTGTTCCAACAGTTGTTATCCCATCTTTTATCTCACAATAAAGTCTAAAATTTTTAATTGATTAGTAACTAATTTATGACTGATATCCCCAGGATGAAGCCTTCTTGCTGTGTGTATTTTCCTTACCTGTGTTCTAGTACTCTTCATTCAGGCCAACATAGGGTTCAAACGCCCAATCTCACTCTTACCAAACTCATTAAATAATATGTTTAGTATCAATTTGGACCTAGAAAATGGCATGCTTTTTACGCTGAACCAATTAAAATTTCACCTATTGTACATCCTCATGCTCTATGATATGTCTTGGGATATACAAGCCTTTATTAATACTTGAATCAGTTCTCTCTCTTATTAGAGAGATTTTAATTTATTGGGCACCTCATTCATATTTTAATTATTGGGATTACACTTAGATCCACACTTATCAATTTTAATTTAGGTGCTCTTCTTTATTTCATTATAAGAAAGCTTTCAAATAAGTGGATCTCTTATAGTCCCTCATCCCAACAAACATAAACACTTTATCAAGAAAGGACATGGTGGCTAAGAAATTTAGGAGTCAAGATATCCTAACTAGAATGGAATCAGTCTATTAGTGGCATGAGATATATAAAGACATCATACAGCACTACAAGAATTATGAGGACTATGCCATATTTAAAAAAACAGGAACATAACAAACCAATAAATCTTATTGTGATAGAAAATATGTTTTAAATATGGGTTCTGGTCTTCATTGGACCACTTTCTTCCTCAGAGATAGGAATTCAATACATAATTATAGCAAAAGAATACTTCTAAAGATGAAAAGTTACTAAACCCTACAATGATACAAAAGACTTCTCAGCTACCCAGTTCTTATATGAAGAAATACTCCCAATGTTTGAACTATCCAAAAAAAGGTTCTTACAAATCAGGTGACCTTTTTTCAAAAAAGTCATGAAACAACTCATCAAACATATGGCAACGTGAATTAATTTTCAAGAGCATACAATCCACAGTGCAACAGGCTAACAAAATTATTTAGCAAAACTCTGATTAAAAGTCTTTAAAAAAGTTGCAATTGACAACCAGAAGAATGGGACTACTTTCTTCTTGGCATCATATATAAGTATCAATATAAGATTCATACCACCACCAATCTAATTTCATGTGGTGATGTTTGAAGTCAAACTAATTATTCTAGAGTTCCAATTGTGAGAGAGGAAGATGATAAATATGGCACCAGAGTCTAACACCAAAACAAAGAAACCTTTTTACAGAGAGCAGTCAATATTATAAACCAACAAATAAATTTAAAACTTAAACTACCATAATTTAAGGTTGGAGAATACATCATATTATTCAAAAACTTACCCAAAAACTCTCACTCAAGGAAAGTTTTCTACAAATAGAAAGACCTTTAATAAATTATTGGAGTAGAATCATACTACAGCCATCACATTACAGTGTAATAACCCAATATGTGGGGAAGTATTTTAGCTATATAGGGGGCCAAGTTTGATACTTGGAACCCTGTTAAGGAGGTGACAGTTGTGTATACTGTCAATACCTAATGGAACACCCTAGTGTGTATGTTAAATTGACTGAAGTTACCAGTGAAGTATGTCAGTACATAAGAATTAATGATGTATACTGCTATGGAAAGAGTAGAGTTGGGCAAAACTAATGTGGGCCAAGAGTGAGGTAGAGAGGAGTTAAGTTGTGCTGGCTTCCCATGGTGGTACTCTTTGGTGGTTTCTGAAAATGGTCTAAAAGGTTCAAAAATGGTATGTTGCCCCCAATCCCTAGGCAATCTGTAATCACAGCCAAGAAGATATGATGGTTTATCTTCAGTTTCCTGGAAAGGGGTGACAAAGATTAGTGTTTGTGGCTTCTTAAAGTGTGAAGGCTTTTACTATTTTATATGATATTATTGAGGGGTGATTTTCTCAATGATAGAAAAACCTATCACCAAGGAATGTATCTTTATTATATAGTAGTGCCCCTGTGGGGCAGAAATATTTGGAAGCATTGGACTGGGAACCCAAGATGTTTGAAATTCTCTGAAATTCCCTTTCTTGGCTGGTATTAGGTGTTGGAAAGTGGGAATGTTTGGCCAAAATCCAATTTTCATTAGCATAATGATTGTTGGCCCTTCTTCATGCACTCAAATTCACTTACTGAATTTGGGGCATAGATTTGTGTGTAGGTGAGCTTGCCAATCCTTTCTGAATTGGGATAATTCCCAATCTGGGCAACAGTTCCCCCAAATTAGGTTTTGGTGAAATTGCCTTTTTTGGTTTCACAACTTGGCAATTCCCCCATGAAGCAGAGGGGTACTGGCCTGCAGGCGCAGGCTGGCTATGAAAGGCTTATCTGTTAAGATTTGAATTTTTAAATTCTTTTCAAAAACTCCATTCTCTGTAGCAGTTTCTCCAATCAGGGAAAACTGCTGTAAATATTTTAAATCTTTGTTTCCTGTTGACAAGCTTCAAATGTTGGTATTTTAGCACATTGGTTCAGGAATATTCCTGACATGCAGACCTTGAAGGTAGAGAATTACAACTCTCAGTCAATGAAAGACACTCCAAATGTTTCCAGCCCTGTATATGAGGGAAAATGTAACAATGAAATCAAAAGTGGGTGTCAGGAGTGACAATTTTCTCTCCCTTGAAACCTGGGCCCAAGAGCAAATTTTGAACCCTGGCACTGACCATCTGCGGGCCACCAGCTCTAAGGACCAAAGGGCTGGCTGCCTGAATTTTATTGGGACCAAGCCCCCTCAAGCTGAGGTCGCACACACCTCTCAGGATGAGAATACCAGCCAAAACTTGAAAACTACAGCACCTGATGGAAGACCAGACAAGTTGCCTAATAGAGGCAGAGAAATTCCTACCATTAGTTTCATGAGTTTGAAGTCTACCTTGATGGCGAATCAAGATTCACCACCTGAAGAAATTTTGCACCTGAAGGCTGCTCTCATGACTATGGCTTGAGAACAGAAGGGTCAAACAACCTTTCCTGAAGATCTAGCCAATGGTTGACCTCCCTGCAATGCTGCCATTTTGCCGCTCCAAACCCCAGGTGTCCTGGCCACCCAACCTCATAATTCCTGATCCTATGATGAACTCCACATGGTAAATGTAAAATTTGGCAGCAGGGTACTATATAGACCCATAGACTCTGTTCTAAGACTTCATTGTCATTATAAATAAAAAGATTATGAGGCATTGGTTTTCCCAATTACTGCCCTATTTTATCTTTGCTATTTATCAGTTCAGTTTGAGATCCTCTGGTCTGCCTGCCCCTCTGCCCGCAGTTTATTGTCCACCAGGCGCCCCATTTGATCCCATCCACTTTACAGAGTATTCTTTAAAGCATCTATACAAAGAATATACTCTTGAGAAGATACCAGAGCAAGGTTCCTTGGCCCGCATAAAATCTTTGACTATATATAATTAACAAGGTCCTTGACATGTAACTGAGCTTAGACTATTCAGAGGAAAATACAACTCCCTATCCGCATACCAGTTGGACATGGAACCGCTAATCAATCCCAGACTGATGCCTGTGTCTGACCTGAGATCCCCTTGGACCACACAGATAAGCTTTTTGTGATGGTGTACATCACCCTCACTAGGATGATTAACACTATAATCCCAGCTGCTGGCCCATGGTCCTGGGTAGGAAAATTGATATCCTACCTTATTAAGTTAGCACCAATCTTGTGGTGGGCTCTGCCTGAAAAACCTGTGACATGTGTGTTCCCAAAAAACGATGGGCTAGATGCCCAAGGTTGGTTACCTGGCAGCGGGCCTGGACCTCAGAAAATGATACCAGAGGAACTTAATAAATTTAAATGATTTGAGCCATTACATCAACCTATCAATCACTCAATCACCCACATATTTGTATCAGAAATTAACTTATAAAAAGGAGCATTCATTATCAATAAATCTCACTTTTTGAGTGGTTTAACTAAAATTTAATTTTTAAGATAGCTTACTCTTTAAACATTAATTCTAAAATCTTATCCAGACAATCACATAATACCACCTCAAAGGTAATTTAGCAGCTAGAGCTATTATGTTTAGTATCATTTTGATCAGAATTAACAGAGAAATTCATTTATGTACTCTAAATTTTATGAAAATTATTTTAATAAGTTTTAATATTATTATTGCCAGTTTAATCCACCGACATCATTATTTGGATGTAGAATAGCAAGTAAGGTTAACTATCAAACAATTTGCAGCCACTTGGATTGGGTGATGCATCCAAGTGGAATATTCTATTATTTCACTTTGGAATAGATAGATTCAAAATTTCCAAGACAACCATCCTGTACTTAAACTAAAATTTATTTATCTTTTTCAATTAAATATATTTGAAACTGACCAAGCTCTCCTTTTATTGGTCTTTTCAATCCTCAGCAAAGATTTTAACCATCCAATCATATAAAAGTATATTAAACAATTTATTGTTCCTCTTTCAATTTTAATCCACACATTCTGGAGTTAGATAATATACACATATAAGCCACTTTGATATGCTTTCATGAGGTGAACCACTATTTCTAAATTAAGAATTAAAAATAAGTTTATTAAAGCCCAAGTGGCCTATATTATCATTTCTGCATAATTTAGGCCACACTTCACTAGATTCAATTTCATGCTTTCAAAGATGTAAGTATGGTTGGGACAGGCACCAAAATTGACACAATTGGTTTTGTGACCAAGCTTTGTCAGTCACAATTGGTTTTGTGGCTTTGGCAGTTGGGCAAAAATCATTTTGTGACCTTCATGTCACATCACAATTCATGAAGATTTGTTTTGTGTTTTTGGGGAGCAGTTCACAATTTCAACTGTCACATTTTGTGCCCTGCTCCTAAAGTCACAAAACAACATGTATGAATTGTGATATGACTAAGCACAATCTCATTTAGTTTTATGCTGTATCTAATAATAAGTATTCAAACTATTCCTTTCAATTGAAATAGACATTTATAAATATTTTGGTTAGCATTTTAATATAACTATCTAAAACAAACTGTGGTACAATCAAATCTATCATTGTGAGGTAATGGCAGATAAAGCTTTGTCAAGTATATACTTATAGGAAGTATAATAAACAAGATAAAGGGAAAAATTAAGAAGAGAATGATACTTTATTGGATATGAATATAGAATAATATATTGTAAGAGAGGGGGGCTAAACTAACTAAATTTGGCTCCCATCCTGGCAAAACAAACCACCAGGATGCCGCCCAGTGGAGGACTGGGACAGCCGCTTGAAGGGGGGCCACAAGGAGGACATGGGGGACAATTGAGGGAAATAGGCGTTCAAACCCATCAGCATCAGACCGGTGAGCAACCAAGGGGTGCGGGTGGGAGCAGGCAAGAACACCTCAGAGGACACAAGTGGTACTTAATTGCTCTCAGCCAAACTGGGGGAGGAGGCATGGAATACACATCCCCTTTGGAAGCAGGTGAGGTGTGGTCCACAATACCCAGATCCAAGTCATTGCATGTCAGGCTCTTGACCACAGCCTCCCCAGAAAAGAGAAGGCCACAGGGGAGGTCCCAGAGACTAGAAGGGTCTTCACCCACGAGCTGGGCAGACGAGGAGATTTCCCCCACAAGTCTGGAGAGGTAGACCACAGGAGCAGCAGGAATGGAGCCAAGGAAAACACAACAAATTTGACAACTGGGAGTATCATAGAAATAATCTCCACAAAATTTGGGAGAGATTGGTAAGGTTTCTAAGAAAAATGGCACTAAAAAAATGCCTGAACAGGGTAGTCTCAACAAAAAGGGCAAAAGGAGCAACAGAGTAGGTTTAGAAGGCTTTATGATGATCTTGGATGCCTTGGAATTTACGGAAAACAAAAGCGTGTTTGAAGACAACTGTTTTAAAGGAAAATCCAAGATAACAATAGAGATTATATTGAAAATTAATTAAAATTTTCAAGTTCAAACACTGTTTTTGAAAGCAAAACCAGAGAAGGCAACAACTAAGCGTCAAAGCTCTAATACAAAGTCCCAGAGGAGATGCCAGGTTCAAAAACGGTACACACAAGGTAAGCTTTAAGACAACAACTAACACTTCAATACTTAGGCTGTAGAAACTCCAAACTGGGTTTCCAATAGCAAGAATTAAAAATTATGTGCAGATAGCTCCAAACTTTAATGTTATTGGAAAATAGACAAGCAGGGGACTGAAGGTCCCCTTGCTGTGTTAAAGGGAGGGGATTGCAAAAAGGGTGAGGAAATCACATGACCTATGGGACTGAATCTAATTGGCAGGAGGAGAATTTTTGTGGGACAGAACCAGGGGGACTGAAATGTTTCAACCTAATTTCTGCGGGCCCATTTGATTGGCTAGAAGAGGTCCTATGTATTTGAAGTTCACTTGAGTTGTTATTTGTTGATGTGGCAACATTTGATTGGTTGGTTCTAATAGTTTTTAAATGTGGGCGACACCAAGCCAACAGGAAGTCTAAATTGACCAGTGTTTCTTCCCAGGAGGGGGCAGCCAAAGGCAACAAATCCGCGGGGTAGGCCAACACAAACCTCTTGTCAACTGTATGTGCCAAATCCTCCAAAGAATTAAGGGGTTTGGCTGGGGTTTTTGGGCCTTTCTTGGTGTGGCGGGGGAAGATTTTACGATCTAATGCCAGGGGTGGCAGTGAATTTACATATATAGTATCATGGAAAGCCACATAATGTCCATGTACATCATGGAGATCATGGGGCTTATCTGAGTAATGTTCCTCTTAAGTCACGAGGCTTATTCAAGTTGTGTTCCTTTTAGGGTTAGGATGTTTGATCCCCGTAATAGATGATCGAATGATAGTAGTGTCACCGACTTAATGATTAGTCGGTGAGCCATTTGGTGAACTACTCGGGGCGTTAATTCCCCGAGAGGGAGTAATCAAAGATGTTGCGACAGCTACAATAAATTCAATTTAATAAATAAAATCTGACAACTGAACTTGCTCTAATTTTACATCCTGTGCCTTGCATAAAATGACACCATCTGTTTCACCCTTGAAAACCATTCTAATTTTACATCCTGTGCCCCTTCACAAAATGAAATAATCTGTTTCATATTTGAAAACCACCTTTCTTTTATGTTTTGTGATCTACACAATGGAGTAAGGCACAAATTGTGACCTACTCTAAAAGTTGCATAACAAATCCACCCAAATTGTTTTGTGACCCAATCCAGAACATCCAAAAAATAGGTTTGTGCCACTGTGTTTGCACAATTGCTGTTCCCGTCCCTACCCTAGTTGTATGTAAAAATGATCCGAATCAAGCTTTTGGCTTAGTTATCAACTTTAAATTTAAATAATATGGAAAATTCAATTCAATTTCTTACGGCTTGAGCCCACTCGAGGCGATATTCCTCAGACATCCAGGCATCCAGACAGGCTCACTTTTATTTATATTAATTCCGTCTTGGCTACAGCGGCCCAGAGACGGAAGCTAGCCGAGGCTGGGCCGAAGCATCCCTAGCTGCGAACAACCTCAAAGTCAGCCACGAATTGATCTATGAAGCCAAGCATGATTGAGGACCCCTAATTTACAAAAAAATGCCTTGTTTATCTATAAGGGCTACTGGGCTTCAATAGTATTATCTCTGTTTTTTAATGAGTCGTAACAACGAACCTTACTTTTCAAATCCTTTTGCTGATTCTGCTGAAGATCCTTTCCAGGATCCAGCCGTTGTGGCTGCAAGGCAATCTCAAACTTCATATGCTCTAGAGGACAATTCCCCGCCTTTAGAAAGTGTTCAGCTTAACTCTACTAATGAACCCAACAACGCCCAACAAAATTCCCAAAGAGAACGAGAACTTGCGGAAAGAGAGGCTCAGCTTGCCGCAAGAGAAAGATCCCTTCAACAGCAAGCAGAAAATCTGAGACTGCAGGGAGGGAAGCCACCTAATTTCCCCCCATTTCATCCCATCTACTACATGGACATTGAAGTCGAGATTCCCGAACCTTCTCGAAAATTAGTTAGAACATTATTTCAATCCTGGTTTGCATTTATTGGCATTGGCGTGATAAACTTTGTTAGCTCTGTTTTAAACCTCGCATCAAAGCCAGCAGGTTTAGAGTCTACTGGAACAACCTTTGGTACTGCACTTTTATATATGCTGCTCATGCCCTTCCCTTCTTTTTTCTTTTGGTACCGCCCTGTGTATAATGCCTTCATGAAAGAGAGAGCTTTTTTCTACTGTAAGTCTCTTTTAAGCATGAAAATTAATATCCTTTAGTTGTGTTTTTTGTTTTCAACGGGTTCCACATTTTGTATCTGATATACATGACGATTGGTATTCCTGGAACAGGCTCATGTGGTTTAATAAATACGATTATTGTCCTGGCCGATCGACAAGTACTAGCTTCAATATTTGGGTTCTTCACAGTTGCACTTTGGGCTGCCTTGGCTCTTTTAAATGCCTATCTTTTCCTCCAAGTCCACAGACACTGTCAGGAGGCAGGACACAGCTTTTCCGACGCTAAAAATGAAGCCATGTCTCGTGCTGCAAGGAGTGGAGTTGCTCGTGACGCTGCTGGAAGCTATGTCCAGCAGCAGTTTTCTGCTTAAAAACCAAAATTAGAAGCTATCCCCATTTATGTCGCTCTTTAATATTTTTTATTGATGTGTTAACCTTGCACATTATATTTGCCCGTTTATTCTTTAGCCTTTTTTTATTGATTTTACTTTAGAAATAAGTTAAGGCATTAGCTGTTATCGCCCCAAAGTTAAAGACACTCATATTTCCGATAAAACGTTACATTTTTGAGATATCTACAAATTGCTTTTTAAAGCCTCGCTTATTTTTTAGATATCTTTAATGTGTGTGTACTGAGCTTAACTGGTACTCTTCTTCACTTTCTAGTTTTCTTCTCATTAAATGAAACATATTTTATTACATTAAGATTAATTCAATGCACCAACTTTAAAAAAATTGTCTCTGGCAATAATGCAAAGGCCTACCAATTGAACTTTTGGTTTCTAAAAACTTAATTTTTTCAAAGGGTGACATATTTATGGGTCACAAGCACAGACTTCAGATTCTAGATTTCATGACCTTGATGTCTTCTTTCTCTTGCTATTTAATTGTCTTGGATTAGAACTACATCTTATTAAAGCAAAGTATAATTAATTTGAAAATAATGTTGATATCCTGTAGATCAAAATGAAGGTGGCATTTTCTTGGGTATCATTTAAGCTTAGATCCATCAACTTTTAAGCTTATATGAACATTATTCCTGTTATATTCTAACAAGCGCGTACTGGTCAGCAGACTGTCAAAAGCAAACAAACCATTCATATTGTTCATGATTAGTTTCCTTTTAGACAGTCTGCTTGAATCTGGTCTCAGGTTGCTTGCTTGGAATGTGCTTTTTAAAAGTTTTATTTTGTTGCAACATCTTCAATTACTCCCTCTCAGGAAAGCAATTCCCCGAGTGACTCTCTGAATGATTCCCTGACTAATCATTAAGCTGGTGGCGCTCTTATTATTCACCCGTCTATTATGGGGACCAAACATTTTGAGTTGTTGAAACAGCAGGCTCGACCCATCAGCAAGGTTCCGAGTAAGTGGGTTTGTGACCCACAATCCAATTATCCAGTCACCCGAAGCCAGGTTAGGAGGTCAACTTGAATTACCAAATCCATCAACATGAACAGATGATGATCCTTATGGTGGATACCTTGTTTTGGCGCTTGACTCATTACCAGGATCAAGCCACCCCCTTCACCATCCAACTGTGTGATCAACACAATCATGTTCCTGTTATCCATTGATTCACAATAACTATATAATCACTATCTCTCAATAAAGATTATTATTTAGTTTCCAAATATTTTTCCCCTTGTAACTCTGCTTAATCAGCACAGTTACAACAGATTCCTAAGAGGAACACTACTTGGACAAGTCTCATGACTACCATGATGTACATGGACAGTATGTGGCTTCACATTATACTATATGTTATCCTATATTCATATCTAATAAAGTATCATTCTCTTCTTAATTTCCCATTTATCTTGTTTATTATACTTACAAGAAGTGTATACTTGACAGTGGTAGCACAGGTAGGTTATCCACACCTACACAACTTAAAGAAAAAATTCCTCCAAAGAAAAGAACCCAGTAAATGGCACTCCCCACTAGCTGGAGACAATATGAAGAAGGTCAGGACGTCCCCACGGGATTCACTGTCTTCAACAATATCCTCATAACAACTGAACAGTACAACTTTCTCAGTACTCAAGGAGTCCTGAACCCGCCTCCAGTTCTAAAAGAGAATAAAATACCCAACATTGTATTCCAATTCATACGCTCAGCAGAAATTGCAATATTCTCGGGACTACACTGAGAAAATGCCAACCTCTGGATTCAAAGCACACAAAATAAGTTTACACAAGTAGGCTACCTCCACAAACTCTGGGCAAGTGAAATTGCTCTACATGTTACCAGGGCTACCTCACGCTTTGTAAGTGAGTGGTTCAACCAACACCCTGATCACAACAAAAAAGGGACTTGTTGAAGGCTGCCTTCCTGGAGAAATTTGCCATAAAGGACTCTGATGTGGTGATCATGACGGAAATCAGAACCTCTAAAATGACAGGAACTATCCAGGAGTGCATTGTAGCCTATGAAGACATACATGATCAAGCTCTTGACACCATCAACTTTGATGAGGCTGGACCACAACTGGATCTCTACAATGGTGTGATGGAAATTGCCGGATAGTAAGAAGCTGTCTTAAAGTGGTGGGAAATCACCACCTGAATCCACATGGAGTTAATGATTAACCACCAACGCAGCTTCAAATGCTGTTTTTTGAAATTTACAAATGAGATACTAGGGTTAAGTAAAATAATTGACCCTAACCAAAAGAGCCTGAGATAAATGGCCTGTAAGAGAATCAGAGTTTCTTCAGCATAAAATCCAAGACATTGAGATAACACCAGAGTTTCAGCTTTGACAGTAGGAGAAACAGCTTCAAGATTGACAGGCATTGAATTAAAATTTGGCGGAGGCGACAACAAAGTACCAACAGCAGGGCCCCATCTTCCCATAATGATCTGGCTAAGAATTGAATTGTATGGAATGTATTGCAGCAGGCCAACTACAGGATGCATTTGAAAATAAAAATTAGACCAAGGGATATTTGATTTTATTGAGTAAATTTTTGGGAGGACTCAACTCTTGAGAGTTAAAACAGTGAAAATTATTCAATATATACCACAATTTGACTAAGAAATACCGCCTGTATTCTTGGCTCCTATTCCTTCCACATTGTCAAGTAAGTATCTAGTCCAGTTTGCAAAGAACCCTTGAGTGAACAACTTCTGATGACCATGCTGATAAATAAGATCATATTGGGTGACCATCATATTATGTCAACTTATCAACGTCAGCTTACAAGGAGAAATAAGATTCAACTAGAAAACTGGAGCAGCTGTATTGTGAAGTGATTGGTTAAACTAGTCATCACTGTAACATACAATTGATTCATTAAGCTCAGTGAGCAAGGAAGCAATGGTACTTTTGCACTGGATGATAGGTAGTCTTATTGATCAACTAAGTTTCACTTTGGAGTCATATTAACTAATGATCATCCAATTATTAGGTTAATAGTGGGCTAAGTTGACAGAGGAACCTGGCGGTAAAAAAGAGGATCCTGGTGCTCTGTGGCTCCTATTAATCTCTCAATAACTATATAACTCTCTTCTTTATTTATGAATAAAAGATCAAAATTACATAACTTAACCATTTATTACACACATTAGGCTGAAGAACTATCTTAGCTTAGTCTTTAATAATAATTAGGCCATATTCAAGTTAAGTGCATTATAGTAAACCATCCCATCATACCCAAAGGTACAACATTTGGTGCTCACTCAGCATGCCACAGTCTGATGCTACTTGTTGCCCTGCCGGGACTTATCTTTTGGCTGGAGAGGAGATGGAGACAATCTTCTCCATGCGTTTCTCTGTCATCTCCAAGACCACCCTAATGGGCTTTTTACGGAGATCAATTGCCTTGCTGGTACAAGGGATGGTCTACCTAGCATATTTGTTGTGTTTAGTCAATTCATGACCGACATGCAACACTCCCGCCAGATTGAGGACCACTCCTCCTTGCACCTTGACGTCCCCATCCCACTGGAAGTGCATGGGAATGCAGAGCCTACCAAGCAACAGCTGGAACAGGCCATAGGCAGCATGGACTGTGGTGCTTACCAAAACGGGGAAGTGCACAAGAAAATGGCGGTTTTGCCATCATATGGCACAACAGCAAAGGAGAAATTCCAAAACTTTACAGGGATCACTCCTACCCATCTTTGGTTACAGATGAAAACAATTGAGCAAGCAAAGGAGTACATCCATAGCTTTGCACACCCCGCTATTTGCCATAATTGTATCCACTTGGGCTATCAACTTTCCCTCATCTCACATCAGGAGAACTTGATCAATAATCAACAAGCATTCCTCCAACGCCTTTACAATGAGCTTGTAAGCTCAATGACCAACATCAGACATCAGTTAAATAGTTTGGCTGGTCATCAGAACTACATTGCAAATTGGTCTGCACAGCTAGAGGAACATCTTACTAATTACGTGACCACAATAGTTAGAACTATGCTCAAACACAAAGGACTGGACAACAATTGGCTTGGTGTCAGGGATCCAGTCTTGGGCGGCCAGCCTATTTTTTTCTGGTGTAACTTGGGCCAGTGTTTTAGCAGCAGGGCCCACCACAAGAGAGGAGCTAACTTAAAAAGGTAGGAAACAGACTTCCCCACCCAAGACCACAGGCCAGAAAAAGGGATGATAGTGTCAATCACCCCTGTGAGGGTGATGTACACAATTCCAAAGAGCTTGCAAGTATGGTCAGTTGGGAGGTTGGGCAAGGAAGCAGGCATAGGTTTGGGTGTCACGGGTGGTTTCATATGGATGTTGTAAGCAGGAAGGTAGTTGAATTTTCCTCTAAACAATTTTGGTGCTGAGAATATCCACAGGCCTTGACAATTGTATCTAACAGCTGATTATATACGGGCCAAAGGATCAAGTTCAAGTATCTTTTCTGGTGTATAGTCCTTATATTTGGGCTTCAAGGGGTAATCAGTGAAGTGAACGGGCCCAAAGGGAACACCTGGTGGACAGAAAACTGCAGGGCAGGAGGGCTGTGAGATCTCGTACTGATTTGGTAGAAGGCAAATACAAAATGGGGTAGTAGCTGTATAAGCCAAAATAACATAACCTTTATTCAAAAATGGCAATAAGTTTGGAGCGCGAGGTCCTTTGGTCTATATAGCACCCCACCTCCAAACTTAATATCTTCCATGAGGGGGTTCATCAGGGCATTGGGAAAGGCAGGGCCAGGGGAAATGTGTGCTTGGGTCCAAAGGAGGCAAAATGGCACTTGGCCCAGGAGTTCTTTCATTGGTCAAGAATCTCAAATTGGCTACCTGGTTAATTTGCTTTAGAGTCGTGGTCATGGGGTCAAGCCGTGGGCCTGTGCCTCTTTCTGGGACGGCTCTTGATTGGCCACTGGTGTAGACTTCAAATTCATGAAGCTAATAGTTGCCGCTTCAGTACCTCTATTAGGCGCTGTGATTGGTCTTCCATTTGGTGCAATAATTTCCTTGGTTTGGCCTGTTTCACTGCATGGGCCAACATTCTTGACTTCAGCTTGCGGGGGCTCAATCTCAGAAAAACGCGGGCAGGCAGTCCTTTAGTCCACAGGCCCAGAAACCCGAGGGAATCTAGGGTTGGGGTTCAATTCCTGCTCCTGGGCCTGGGTTTCCAGAGAGGAAGAATTGTCAATCCTGACACCATTCCCTTCTTCCCCCGAGAGCCCTCCCTTCTGATTCTTCTTGTTCAGATAGA
Source organism: Entomophthora muscae (assembly GCA_014839935.2). NCBI lineage: Eukaryota > Fungi > Entomophthoromycota > Entomophthoromycetes > Entomophthorales > Entomophthoraceae > Entomophthora > Entomophthora muscae. The sequence continues at coordinate 26,760 of QTSX02005817.1, forward strand.
GTTGGAGGGCTTCTTGGGCATTAGTCAGGTTACTCAATGGTTCCCAAGTACTTTCTTCTAGTGGATATCCTTTCCACTTGACGTAATACTGGGTTTTTTGGTAGTGGGTTCTGCTGCTGTGTATGTATTTGACTTTGTATTCTTCAGTGCAGCCTGTTTGGATGGGTGGGGGGGATTTGTCTTGAGCCATTGGTGGGGGAGCAAGTTACCATCCTTTTTAAACAACAGGGATCATTGGAATACATTGTGGATATTCCAGGAGGGGGGTAGGTCTATTTTTTAAGCAACCTCTCCAACTAGTTTGATGATCTTGTGAGGCCACTTCTTCTGTGGGCTAGCTTCCTACAGGGCACATGTAGGGGCACATTCCAAGAGTCCAGGTATACTTCATCCCCAACTTGCAAGGGTTGTCCTAGTGTTTGTTTGCGGTCAGCAAATGCTTTTTAGATTTGCACTGCACAGTTCATGTTGTTCAAGCATGTTTTTTGTGTGTTGAGAATCTGTTCAATCCAAGAGCGCCCAGTAGTGTTTGATTCCTTTTTGCCAATCTGGGGGACCCAGGTGGGGTCAAACCCATAGTTGGCTTTGAATGTGGACATTCCAGTGGAGGCAATGTCTTTACTATTGTAGGAAAACTGGGCCATGGGAAGCATGTTGGACCAATTGTCCTGGTTGGCGTTGGCATAGTATCAAAGGTATTGTTCAAGAATCTGGTTCACTCTTTCAGTCTGGCCGTCTGTCTGTGGGTGGTAGAAGGTAGATACACACCGCTTGATTCCCAAATCTTTCATCACTTGTGTCCAGTAGTTTGACGTGAATTGGGGTCCTCTGTCTATGATGATTTCCTCAGGTGTTCTGTGTTGAGTGAGGATGCGGTCATGGAAGTGTCGGGCTGTCTCTGCTGCCGTGCAATGAGTGGTGGTTGGTACAAAGTATGCCATCTTGGTGAAGCGTTCTACCATGACCAGGATTGCGTTAAAGGAGAGAGATGGGGGAAGTTCCACAATGTAGTCCATGGAAACAGATCTCCAGGGTCCATGGGGTATATCCAAGGGTCTTAGGAGTCCTTCAGGTTTGTTTCTGCATGTTTTGGTCTGTCAACAAGTCTCACATCCCTTCAGGTATATGCTTACTTCTTGGTCCATTTTTGGCCAAGCAAAGTTCCTTCTGATGCTCTGGAGGGTCTTGAGTCTCCCTGGGTTTCCAGCCATCTTGGAATTATGGTAGCCTCTCAAGATGTTGGTCCTGATGCTTCCTTCTGGTACAAAGATCCTTTTGTGGAGCATTAGTGTTTTTCCTTTCAGTGAGTAGCCCTTCCTGTAGTGGGCGCTATCCAAGGATTTTGAAAGGTCAGAGATAAGGGTTTTAGTGACTTTTTTGAGTGATTGGGCCTTCAGTACTTCTGGTTTGCTGGCTCTGATCTTTGTCAATCCCAGATGGATGCCTAGGCTAGCTGGGTCCAAAAGAACACAGGTGTTGTGGTTGCAAGTTTCTATGTGGGTGGGCGCCAGGTCAGTCCTTCTACTTAGGGCGTTGGGTACTATGTCCACCTTTCCTGGCTTGTAGTCTATGGTCATAGTGTAGTTAGCCAGTTCTAAGGCCCATCTTGCTTGTTGTTGTTTAAGCTGGCGTGGTTTGAAGAAGTAAACCAAGTTCTTGTGGTCTGTCAGGACCTTTACTAGAAATTCAGTGCCACATAGGTACCAGCGCCAATGTTTCAGGGTCTTCATAATGGCTAGCATTTCTTTGTTGTAAATTGGGTATTTTCCTTCTGCAGGAAGCATCTTCTTGGAGTAATATGCTACAGGAAGTAGCATACCATCCCCTCCTTCCTGAAGAAGGACCCCACCCACTGCAAAGTCAGACGTGTCTGTCTCAAGCATGAAAGGTTTGGATGGGTCAGGCATGGCAAGGACTGGGGCAGAAGTAAAGACCTGCTTCAGCCTCTCAAATGTGGAGGTGCAATTATTGGTCCAGAAAACTGGACCTTGTCCAAGCAAAGCCTGGTTAGCGGCAGCGTGATAGAGGAATTTTTTTTGAAGTCCCTGCAATAGTTTGCTAACCCCAGGAAACTTCTGACATCTTTCCGGCTTGTGGGGGTAGGCCAAGAGGTCACAGCGTCCACCTTATCCTGGGCCATTGAAAATCCTCCAGTTTTCACTATGTAGTCCAGGAATTCCACTTCTAGTTATAAGAACTCACATTTCTTGAGTTTTGAATGTAGGTTGGCTTGTGAGAGTTTTTTCAGGATTAAGTCCAGGTGGAGCAGGTGCTCTTTGTGAGTCTTGCTGTAGATGAGGATGTTGTCAAGGTAGGCCACACAGAACTGGTTGAGTTATTTTCCCAGTACTGTGTTTATCATGTGCTGGAAGGTGCTGGGGGCATTGCATAGTCTAAGTGACATCACCAGGTATTTGTAGAGCCTATACCTGGTCTTGAACGCCGTTTTGTACTTGTCACCTTCTAATATTTGGATTTGGTTGAACATGTCTCAAAGGTCAATCTTGGATTACACTTGAGCGCCTGTCAGCACATCACACAAGTTGTTGGCGTTAGGTATGAGGTAGCAATTCTTTACGGTTATCTCATTCAACTTCTGGTAGTTAATGCACGGGCACATGTTGCCGTCCTTCTTTCCCACAAACAGCATTGATGACAAACAAGGGCTCTTGGACACACGGATGAAGCCTTTCTTGGACATGTCTTCAATGTACGCCTTGAGTGCCAACTGCTCCTTGTGGTTGCAGCTATAGATGGGTCCATGTTTAGGTTTAGTGCCGGGCAGGAGGTCAATAGTGTGATCATACTTTGTGTGTTTGGGGAGACAGATGGCCGCTTCTTTGCTGAAAACGCGGGTCCACTTTCCTAGAGAAGCAGGTAGGACTCCCACGCTAGGTTCAATCTGTATGGTCATGAGCCTTTGGGTAAATTCCTCCGGGTTGGTGCAAAAGGGTAAAGTGTCATGGGTTCCCTTATCATCCAAGGTGATGTTCTATTCCCGGTAGTTGAGGATGAGGCCATGCCTGTCAGACCAAGAATCCCCAAGGATGAGGGGGTGTGATAGGCCTTTCAACAGGATGAGAGACAATGGATACATGTTGTTTCCTATAACCAGTGGTAGTTTTTGTTTGCATTTTTACCCTATATCCTTTGTGCTATTTCCCACAATAGTCTGGAGGCAGTTCTCAGATGCAGACAGGCCCAGTTCTTGGGCTAGGTCAGCATCAATGAAACTCTCATCTGCTCCAGTGTCAATGAACGCCTTCAGTTTTTGGATTGTTTCTTTGATGTTAACAGATACTAGGATGAACTTGTAAGACTGGGAAGACACGTTTATTTGGGCCAAAGAGATAGGAGCAAGGTTTTTCTTAGGGCAGGCTCTGGTCAAATGCCCTGCTTTGTGGCAGTGGAAGAAGAGTCCTTCTCTGTAGTGTCTTGGAAGTTCCTCAGGGGTTGTTCCCCATCTGTTGGGTGTGGGGGCTCAGGTCTGGTAGTGTTGGGTAGTCCTGGTGCTTTCTTGGTTTATGCTGAGGCCCTTACACAAGGGGACCAGGTCTTCCAAGCCAAGGGTGGGAGGGTGGTGCTTCATTAGGTCCTTCATGACTGGGTTCACTCCTTTCCAGAATATGATGGCTGCCAATTTGTCCTCAAGTTGGGTGAAGGTCTTCAGTTTGAGGAATTTGTAAATATACACTTGAATGGGTCAGGAGCCTTTCTGGATTTCTAGCAAGGAGTTCAAGGCGTAGTATCTAGTGTCACAATCCTCTCCAGTAGCCATTAACTCAGCCTCAAACTTGGCATAGTTCAAGCAGAATTCTACATCTTCTGCTGTGGCCTTGCTGAACCAGTCTAGAACGTCTCCTGAGAGCATGGAAGCAACCCCAAGTACCCTCTTGGTGTTGCTGGCCTAGGAGGGGGCATTAGTTTAGAAGTGCAGGCTGGGACCAGTATGGCGCGTTGGGCTTCCTCAAGTGTAAGCTTCCCCATCTGGGACATCTCCAACTTTGTGAGGGATTGGTTTACAATTACATTTTGCACTTGGGAGGAGGGAGTCTTGTTGGTATTGGTGGCGGCAGTATTGGTTCTTTTTGGGTTGTTTGGGTTTGCATTCTTCCACATGGAAGAGATCAGGTTCATGGTCATCTTATAGGTGTAATAAGTGATTATTAATAAAAAAGCATGCAAGATGCCCCAAGAAATAACAACATCTTGGGGCTCAGGGTACCAGGTTTTAAAAAGATTGCCATAATTTCAGGGATCCAGTCTTGGGCGGCTGGCCTGTTGTTTTTTGGGGTAACTTTGGCCGGTGTTTTTTGCAGGCAATGCCCACCACAAGAGGGGAGCTAACTTTAAAAGGTAGGAGGCAGACTTCCCCACCCAAGACTATGGGCCGGCAGCCGGAATTATAGTGTCAATCACCCCTGTGAGGGTGATGTATGCAATCCCAAACAGCTTGCGAGAATGGTTGGTTGGGAGGTTGGGTGAGGAAGCGGGCATAGGTTTTGGGGTCACAGGCAGTTCCATGGGAAGGTTGTAAGTGTCAGGAATGACAATTTGGATGCTCCTAAATCTCAAAATACGGAACTGGAGTCAAACCCTGGACAAAACCCTTTGCGGACCGCCAGACTCATAGGCTGGGAACGCAATAACCCACTACTAATTGATGAAGTTGCTGCCAGCCCGCCAGGACCCAAATCCTTAGCTGCCCTGCAGGATTCTGCAAGCAAACTGCCAGTGCAAGATGCCAGGAATTTCCCTGAGGTGCCAACGCCTGATACCGGCGGTTTGCCTGGTGAAATAGACAAATTTCTCCCTGAAAGTTATTCCAAACTCCCCCAAAGTCCCGGGGAAGGCACTGGACCCAAAGAGGCAACCAATACTCAAATTGATAAACAGAAGGATTCAAAGTCTTCTCACCCCAAAGTGACCAGTGGCAAACCGCCAGTGCCAAGCGCCACACTGCCATCTGAGACACCTGATGCCAACCCGCCTGAGCCCAGAAAACCTGACCAAGTAGTGAAGCCTGGCAGTGTGGTATAAATACCTGCCAGGCCGAGATCAACCCCCATTGTCATTTTTAATTAAAGGTTATGAGATATTGGTTTCCCCAACTATTGCCATATTTTATTCTTGCCATCTTCCAGTTAACCCCAAGATTGTCTACCCCCCTGTCAGCCTGACAGCTATGTACTGTCTGCCAGGCGCCCCCTTTGGTCCTGTTCATTTCACAGAGTACCCCTTAAAGCCTGAGTACAAGGACTACACTGCCAACAACATACTAGCCCCGGATCCCTTGGCCAGAAATACTGAGTTAACCAGATACAACCAAGAAGGCCTTGGTATGTTACCAAACCCCACCTGTTCAGATATAAATACAACTTCCTTCCCGCCTACCAAATGGGCATGGAACCACCTGTCTCCCCCAACCCAATGCCTGCCTCTGCCGCTGAGCTCCCACTGGACCATACCAACAAGCTTTTTGGAATTATATATATTACTCTCATGGGAGTAATAAATACTATTGTCCCAGCTGCCGGTCTGTGGTCGTGGGTGGGCAAGTCAATGTCTTATCTCATTAAGTTAGCGCCAATCCTTTGGTGGGATCTGCCCACCCAGTCCTCAACCTGCCAGTTCCCAAACACTAGCAAGCCGGCTAATCAGGGTTAGTTCCCTGACAGTAAGCAGGGAGATAATTGAATTTCCCTCTGAACAACTTGGGTATTGAAAATATCCACAGGCCTTGTCGGTTGTATCTAATTGCAGATTATATGCAGCCTAAAGAATCAAGTTTGAGTATCTTTTCCGGGGTGTATTCCTTGTATTCAGATTTTAGAGGATAGTCAGTAAAATGGACAGGTCCAAAGGGTACACCAGGAGGGCAGAAAGCAGCGGGTGGTGGGGCAGGCAGGCCAGGTGATCTCAAACTGAATTGGTAGACAGCAAATAAAAAATAAGGCAATAGTTGTGTGAGCCAAAATAACATAACCTTTATTCAAAAATGGCAATAAGTTTGGAGCACGGGGTCCTTTGGTCTATATAGTACCCCACCTCCAAACTTAACATTTCCCATGGGGGGGTTCATCAGGGCATTGGGAAAGGCAGGGTTGGGGGAACTGGGTGCTTGGGTCCAAAGGCAGCAAAATGGCACTTGGCCCAGGAGTTCTTTCATGTGTCAAGAATCTTGATTTGGCTACCTGATTATCTTGCTTTAGTGTTGTGGTCATGGGACCAGGCCGCGGGCCTGTGCCTCTTTCCTGGGTTGGCTCCTTATTGGTTGCTGGTGTAGACTTTAAGTTCATAAAGCTAATAGTTGCCAAATCAGTACCTCTATTAGGCGCTGTGATTAGTCTTCCATTTGGTGCAATAATTTCCTTGGTTTGGCCTGTTTCACTGCATGGGCCAACATTCTCAACCTCAGCTTGTGGGGGCTCAATCCCAGAAAAACGCAGGCGGGCAGTCCTTTGGTTCACAGGCCTGGCATCCCAAGGGAATCTAGTGTCAGGGTTCAATTCCTGCTCCCGGGCCCAGGTTTCCAGAGAGGAAGAATTGTCAATCCTGACACTTGGCACAGTGACCCATCACGTCAAAGGGGTAGAAGCCACTTTTTGTATCTATGCAGTGAGGTTGAGTCTCTCTGTTGTTTAGTAAGAATGATTGAAGATGGGCCTCCTAGAGAAATTAACAAGGAAGCCACTGCCATTGTCCAACAGGACATGGAAGAGTTGCCCAAACATGTTAGTGAGATTGATAAAGGCCTTCAACAATCCATTTCTAATTGTAGCCATTTCTACATGAAATTCTCAAAGCTTGCAAAGCTGATTGACCATAACCATAATTGCACAGAAGAAAACCACAACAATCTGGAAAGATTAGTGAATAGCCATTGGGCTACTCAGGAAAAGAATGACGTGTTGTTTGATAAACATGAATCTTGGATTGAGAAACTGGAAGATAAACTATACGTAGCCAATCATACAATTAAGGATCTGGCTCTTGAGGTACAATCACAACATAGCAATATTTTGCTACTACAAGGTCAAGTAGGGCATCTACTTCAGATGTACTCATGCCAGACCATGTTGGAGCCAGGGCCACATATGACTAATAGAAGATGTCAAAGAGTCTTATCCACCAACAGTCAGGCAATGTCAGAAGACCATTGCTCTTTCCATAGTTATGAAAGCAACAAGGACAATATAGGCCAGACAATGTGGAAGGTCTATGTGGCTGAACCAGTTTTGGATAGTAGTGAGACAACTTTACCTGGGGCGGCCGCTTCAACTTCCAGGACCAGCAACAACACTAGGGATGAGGCATCTGAAGCACAATTCCACACCTTGACCCAAAGGAATACTTTGCCTCTGCCCAGAATAAGCTACAACTTTAGTACCGCTTCTGTTATCCAGAACTTTAAGCCAAAAAATCTGCCAAAGTTTGACAAAAAAGCCAATGTCCACATTTTCCTTCAGTTATATAACAACTCTATGTATGGGGCAGATGATGCCATGAAGAATGAAGCCATTTTTAATTTCTTGGATCTGGAGACCCAAACAATAATAATGCCAAGACTTCCATAACAAGGCTGGACTTACAAGAATGTATCCAGGGCCCTTAATGCTGAGTTTGGCAGCAAAGAGGCTTTATTTTGCCATAAAATGGAGTTTTTAGAAGGAAAGATTAAGGAGGGGGAAAGCCTAATGTATTTCTCTGAGTGCTTCTATCTGGAAGCACAGATGTAAATCCACTGCCACCTTTGGCCTTGGATCAAACCGTTTTTCCCTGCTGCACCAAAAAAGGCCCAAAAGTTACAGCCAAGCCACTTAATTCTCTAGGAGATTTAGCTCATACTGTGAATGAGAGATTTGTTCTGGCCTATTCTGAAGACCCCCTGGCTCTGGTTGTCCCAACCTGGGAAGAAACACTGATCAATTTGGACTATTTGTTATCATGGTGTTGTCCTCTCTTAAAAACTATCAGAAGCACCCAATAAAATGATGCCACATCAATAACCAGAAAGTCAAGTGAATCTCAAATGCTTGGGGTGGCTTCTAGCTAATCAGGTGGAGCCGTAGAAATTAGCTTGAAACCTTCCAGTGCCCCTGACCTTGGCCAGCAAAATTTCTCTCCCACCCAATCAAATGCAAGTCACAATGGTCAGGTGATCATTCCTTAGCAACTCATTCCCTTTTAACAATACCAGGGGACTTTGGGTCCCCTGCTTGTCAATTCTCCAATTTATTAAAGTCTGGGAACTTATTGCACTTTGTTTTTAATTGTAGCTGTTTGGGATCTCTGTTTGAGTTTCTATCACCTAAAGATTAAAGTGTTAGTTGTTTTGTTAAACCTTACCTTGTGTTGTCCCGTTTCAAAGCAGGAACCTCTTCTGGGATCTTCAGAAGAAGCTTTAGCGTATAGTCTTTGCTTCTTTACGCTTTTGCTTTTGAAAAAAGCTCTTGAACCTAAATTTTTATCAATTTTCAATATAATACCTATTCTTATTTTGAATTTTCTTTAATTTTCTTTGTTTTCAAACCCGCTTTTTGTTGTCCATTCTCCCAAGTGTCAGGGATTCTTTCCCTGCCTCCCTTAATTTTATTGACATAGAAAGCAAACCAAAAACACAGCAACACAACCACAAAGTATGTGACACCATGCTGTTGCCTATCTTTGAAATTACCAGGATTCAAACCTGGAACTGTCCTCAAACACCTATTGTTAGTATAGATTCAGCTATTGAACTTACTTTACTTATTTATATCCATTTGATTGAGTTGATTTTCACTTTTGCGCTTCAATTTGAATCCAAAAAGGTTATTAACTTAAGTGAAAACGTCACTTACTGCTTGGCATCTGATTGGCTGCTGGTTAGCACCTTGCCGCTCACAGATTGATCTTTAGATAATGAAACTGAGGCTCCGCACTTCACTTCTCTTGATAATCAAGAAAAGAACCACTTAAATTGTAATAATCTTGTGGCTTGTTTTGGTTCCCTCTCATTTAACAATATGATATTATTCCATCTCCAGCTCTATTTCAATGCACAGATTGCCCAGGTATTAACTTTGACCATGATATTTATGAAAATCATTGGCATTTCCCTCTGATCCCCCCAATATCCACTTAAATTTCCCAGCCTCCGTTTTGGAGGCTATTTAAGTGAACAAATCTTATTTTACTTACTTGTTCCAACAATAAATATTTATCCTACACCTGCTACTCCTTCATTTTTTTGATAAACACATCTTGAAGCCATGAGAGGAGTTCTATTCCTATTCTGGTTTCTAGCTTACTTCTTGCCAGTGGTATCAACATTGGAAAACCCAACACCTACAACTGACTGGTACAACTCTTCTCCAGATGACACCCATCAAAAGGAATCCCTTGCCCACGGATGGTTCAAATACCCTTCCAGCCACTGGGGACATAAATTCCAGTATGGCTGTTCATTTACTCCTCCTCCTACTGAACCTGCTCTGGTTAGAACTTACGCCTCCTTCTACCTCTTGATATATTTGGTGGGTTACTATCTTCTTGGTTGTTTCAGTTCTATATTTAGAAGATTTGCTTACCTCGGTCACCTAGGGCACCTTGCAATGGTCACAGTTCCTATTGGCTTGGTAATAGCAGGATTGAATTTAGGGGCTTTGGCCCACCAGCTAGAGAACCTGTTCCTGTCCAAGTGGGTCCCTGACACCAAGTCACCTGAGACCATCTCCAAGGCTATAAAAAATCATTCTGCTGCTTTCTGTTGGTTTTACTTGTGACACCTACATTTTCCATAATTTTTAATTGTTCCAGAGACAAAAACTGCACTCTAAAACTCAGAATTTTCTGGTGAATTTAATTATGATCCTCCCTGTATTGAAATTTGTGGTGTTTTCACTGGCCCCCTTTTTGCTACTCCTTTGTACCACCTCCCCCAACTTATGGTCTTGCCTCTCTTCTTCTGCCTGCCTTGTAGGGGACAACCCTTCCAGTCTCCTACACTTCCCTGGCAAGCTCTTCATCTCCGGGGAGGCTGTTGTCAAGAGTTTAACCTTCAATGACTTGGACCTCCACACTGTTGATTATACTGTGCTTGCCCCCACATTGGAGGAAATGCCAATGCCTACCCCTCCTAGCTTAGATGGAAATAACTCAGTACCCCTCCAAACACCTGTGAAACTTCCTCCTGCTCCCACTCGTACACCCTGGTTGCTTTCCAGACTAGCGCTGATGGGAATGAATGCTTACTTCCCTCAGTTATCCCTGGTGTCCTCCCTTTGGTCCCCCCTCCAAGCAGCCATCCCAGTACTCTACTGGGCGGCATCCTGGTGGTTTGTTTCACCAGGATGGGAGCCAAACTTAGTTAGTTTAGCCCCCTCTCTCACAACAGACCCTAGTTTCAATGGATGCAGCTACTTTTTTTCAATTTAAAAGGAGCACTTCTTAACTATATACATCCTAATAGAGAGCTTTCCATTGCCCTCAAATCTGGAATCTATGGTGCAAGAACAGTCCCTGAACTTATGCGCTATTTGGGGTTTTTTAAGGAGAAGTTTGAGGTTCCCTTCCCAGATTACAAGAAATCCACCTCCTTCTCTTCTAATGAACACAAAGGCAAGACTTGGGAAAAGGATCCCTCAAAGAAGTCAATACCTGTTGCTACACCTCCAACCACCAACACAGAAAATAACCACAAATGTTACAAGTGTGGACAATTAGGGCATCTCTCTTGGGATTGCAAGCAACCCAAGGCCAATGTCTGCCACTTGGGCCAGGAAGACAGCAAATATGACAAGCCAGAAGAAGACAAGGACATAGAAGAAGATAGTGAAGAATCAAAAAAACTGCTAAGCAGTCAGGTTGAGGAGAAAACCCTGACTTCTAGTAGTAATCAACTCCACCTATTGACCTGGATCCTGACATCTCTGATTGCGACAACTGCCTACTGAACTAAGAAGCCTGCCCCAAAAGATACTTGCCTGATAAGGAAGAAATAAATGAAGGCTTGCTTCACAGAGTTTTAGCTGTCAACACAGTCACAAGGAAGCAGGCTATTTGTACAGAAAGCCTACCATCCCAAGAAGCCGTTGATACTGTCTCTATACCTTACGCTGAACAACTTTCCACGCCATATACAGAGGTCACCCACAAGAGTGACAATGTTAAAAAGTTGTATCAACTATTGAGGTAGGGTAAAAGTCTCCACAAACTTGGATACCTTAAAATCTCTGAAGCCCAAGTTAACAACTGCGCTAGAGTTGTTTCTCGCTCAGTTTAAAGGGTTAGACATTCATAAGGTTATCAAAATCACATCTCCTCATTATGAAAATAGACATGATTGCACTTACATTGAGTTAGTTGTTTATAAGCTCAGAGTAAGAGCAATTTTGGACTCCAGAGCTCCCAGGAACATTGTGTCAACCAGCTATTCAAAAAGCTGAAACTTGCACCTGATTTGGTTTACAACAAGGAATTTGGAAACGCAGGCCCTGACAGAACAAAGTCATTGGGAGCCTACTCATCATTACCATTGTGTTTTGGTAAATTGGTGGTAACGGCCCCAGCAATAGTGCTTCAGAATGAAAGCTACAATATTTTTATTGATACAAGTTTCATGGCAACTTATGGGACTATTATCAACCATCAAGACAGCACTTTCAGAATTTTGGGTCACTCTGTGCCTATGTTCTACCATGTTGATGGACCTAAGGATCTTCCTATCAAAAAAATTCACTATATTAATATGGAATATGCTTATGGACACATGCCAGTAGCTTACACCTTACGGCAGCGCAAAATCAAGGTTTTACCTCTAGCCACTAAAGAGTACAAAGGGATTCCTTTATATTTCTCCTGCAAATTTTCCATCCCAAGTGGGTCCCAAGTGATACACAATATAGGTTTAAGCCTCAGCCTCCCAAGAGGATTGCATGGAGAAGTATTGGACTCCATAATGATTCACAACTGGAACCATGGATTCTGCCAGGTATTGTCATGCCATCTTTGGAAAAAATCCTGGTACTCTTGGGAAATCTTTCTGATAAAGCACTGAAGATGAAGAAACATCAGCTTCTGGGCTACATGAAGCTAGAGGAAAACTCCAGTCTTACCAATGTCATCCCTTTTGGAAAATTTAGCAAATTCACACTACCCTGCAACCAACCAAGCGTTCTGTTGCTTATTCCACGCAACTCCTTAAATGGACTAACAGAAGACCAGAAGGACCAAGCTATACAGCTCTTCAAGAAATATAAGGACGTTTTTGCAGAAAATGACCAAGACCTAGGGAAAGCTCTTGGGGTTAAACATGTATTGGATACACAAGGTATTGCTTCAATATGCTCAAGACCAATACAGCACAGCCTGGCTAACCAAGTCATTGTCAATGAAGAGCTACAAAAACTGCTCTCTGCCGGATTACTGGTTCCTAACAAGAGCCCCTGGTCTTCACCTCTGTTGATTGTAAAGAAGAAGGATGGGAAAAATTGCGTGGTAATAGATTACTGCAAGCTGAACTCAGTCACAGAGAAGGATTCCTATATGTTGCCACGCATTGACATTATGTTGGATAAGCTGGGAGGCGCCCAGTACTTCAGTGCAATGAATCTGATCAGTGGATACTGGCAGATTGACATTCCAGTGGCAGACCAGGAAAAATGCACCATTATTACAGAGCAAGGCTTTTTCTAGCCAGCTAGAATGCCGCAAGGACTTGAAAATGCTCCCGCAACTTTCCAACAAGCCATGGATTCTGTGATAGGAGACCTTAAGTTAACTTGTGTACTGGTTTACCTTGACAACATCAATGTCTTTTCACAAACGTTTGCTTAACATTTTGAAAATTTAGAGGCAGTATTCCAACAACTTATTGCAGTTAATCTCAAGCTGAAACCAAGGAAGTTTAATTTCTTTAAAGAACATTTGGAATTCCTTGGCTATATCATCAGTAAAGATGGCTTACAGCCTGTTCCGGCTAAAGTCAAAACCATCATACACATGCAAACGCTGTCCAACAAAACAATGTTCAGGTGTTCCTAGGAATGATTGGTTACTATAGAAGTTTTATTCCAAACTTTGCAGGACTAGGAGGTCCGCTTTTTCACTTTTTGAAGAATGAAGTTGAATTTTCATGGGCAGCAGGATGCCAGCAAGCCTATGAGGACCTTAAAGCTACATTGGTATTGGAGCCAGTACTGGTATATACCAACTTTGATTGATCTTTCATTGTGCACACGGATGCTAGTTTGACAGCAATTGGCGCAGTCCTTTCTTAGTTGGACAATGATGATCAGACCACCCTGTAGGATATTGTTCCTGTATACTTAATAGCCATGAACAGAACTACACGGTCACTGAGAGGGAATGCCTGGCAGTCATATATGCTTGTCAGAAATTCAGAGTATACCTCCATGGAGTACACTTTACAGTGGTAACAGATCATGCCTCACTTAAATGGTTAAAAACCCTGAAAGACCCTGAAGGACGACTAGCACAATGGGCTATTAAGTTACAAGCTTATGACTATAAGATAATCCATCAAGCAGGCGCTATGCACCAAAATGCAGATTGCCTTTCACAACTCCCTATCATTACCTTGGTTTCCTCTGCGGCAGACAAATTTTATGATAGGTTGATGCTGAAACCTTCTATGTGGGGGGAGGAGCTGCTCAAGATTCAGAAAACTCTAAAGGCTCTTGCAGTGGACATTTGTGTCAAGGATAATCAGCTTTTTAAGTTGTATAAAGGGAAGTGGTTACCATACATTCATCCATCCTTATGTACAGATGCAGTAGTATCAGCACATTTTACTGTGGGCCATGGTGATATCCATAAGACCCTCAACCTGCTACAACAGCATTGCTACTAGGAACAAATGCATTCAGATGTAGCAGAAACCCTGGCCGCTTGCCATGACTGCACTATAGAGCAACCAAAGGTCTTGCGCTAACAACCCCAATTAATCCAACCTGGCTTTGAATTCCACACTGTTGCTATAGATGTAGTAGGGCCCCTTTCACTCACTTCCAGAAAGAATAAATTTATAATTGTAGCCGTGGATCAGCTCACCAAACAGGTGGAAGCAAAGGCATTTCCTAATCAGTTGGCACTGACCACAGCCAAATTCATTCTAGAGAACATACTCTACAAACATGACTGCCCACAGACATTGCTAACAAATAATGAGACAAACTTCACGGGATACATGGTACCCAAGCTGAACAAACTTATGGGTATTTTTGGTACCCTGTCAACCCATATTATCCTCAAATAAATGGAATGGTAGAAAGAACAAACAGAAGTCTTGTACAGATATTAAGGAAGCTGAGCCATCTCCACGAAACGGAATGGGATACTTATCTTCTGGCAGCTACTTTTGCTTACAACATAGAATTCCACATGGCCACAGGAAAAAGCCCTTTCCAGCTTCTTTATTTTTGAAAACCAAGTCTTCCTTCACATCTCTACAGTTTAGTTAAAATCAACAATTCTCTCACTCTTGACGCTTATCTGAAGAAATTAGCACAGACTTTAATTAAGCTACAGTCTAAGGCATACTCTATCAATTTGGCGACAAAGGAGAAAGATATGGATCATGCAGTAAAAACTTGGCCAGCCCTCCCTACATATAAGATAGGAAGCTTGGTATACTTCTACAGCAACCAAGGCACAGTTGCAAAAGCAAACTTGCCTCACTATGGCAAGGCCCGGTCAAAGTAATCCAGAAAGTGGGAGTAGATAGCTACACTCTCAAGGATCTGGAAACAAGACAACTGATCACTTGAGTCCACGCGCAATATATGTACAAGGCTCCAAGTGGTCAAGCATAAACCCCTTTATGGATAAAAATTTGGAAAAAGAAAAACCTAATGAAAATAGTCCATGGGTTGTTATCCTACTTGCATCAATAAAGAGATAAGGCTTATAGTAAAGAAGAATAGGATGGGTCAGGCAAATTAGTGCTTTATTAAGTTGCTATTGCCTCTAGCCCCAGACGCATTTGAATGAGGACCTTGGCAACTGCTGCGTAGATTAACCAGACACTAGGCAGCCAACGGAATGCAAAATGAAGAAAAGGAGGCTCATCTACAGAAAGAAAATTGACACAGTTTATACCAATAGAATAAGGGAACACAAGTCCAAGCAAGACGCATTTCCAGAGAAGACTCTCTCTCTGGGAATATTCCTCTGGTTTCTTACCTCCTACAGAGTACATGACTCTGATAAGCCACTCAATATACTTGGGCATATGGTGCAGCCTCTGATGATAAACAACCATGAAGCCACTAAGCACTAAGTTTCCCCTAATGTCATGAATTGACAGCTTCCTGTTTGGTTATAACTGAGAAGGTCCAGGGTAGTGCTCATAGCCTGTCACAACCAATATTCATGACTATCTGAACCATACTACAAGGGCACAGGGCTGATAGTAGACTGAGGATCAGACCATGCTGTGAAAACCAGTTCAAGAAGTTTGAGAGCTCGAGAGATCTGATTGTCCATTGAGCATACCCCATCAAAGGAGAAGTCCTGAAGGCACAACTGGGTGTATCTTACAATTTTCACCCTAGGTATACACCAGTAAACACTGTTCCCTAATTCAAGTCTTTTTGTGGAAATCACGTAAGGATTCTCCAGAGCTAGCATGAGGGTCAACCACATAACTACTGGCCCACGGAAATGCAAATTAGGTATCCTTTCCCAACAAAGGAAGGTAACTATTTTGATTTAGGAACCTTGACTATCTTCCTGCACTGTCACAGGAGTAGGGCTCACTTTGTCCTTGTTCAACTCTTGAAAAAGGTTGGTTAAGTTGGGTACAGGTTCATTGGATCAATTAGTGGACACAGGTGTAGGAGTTTTGCTCTTGCTCATATGGTTCCTTTTCTTGGCAATAGTGGAGAGTTGTGAAAAAGTAGCCATGCTGGAGTCTTGCATTACAGAGCTAATTGACAGTGTACTTGGTTTATACAAGACTGTGCTAGAGGAACTATGAAGGGCTGCATCTATTTTTCCGCCTAGAATTTTGGTAAAAGCAGTCTCTTCTGAGGCTAACACAGGTGAGTTGACAAGTACGTTGTCAACAGGAATTTTGGATATTCCCCTTTGGGTTTTGCTGATTCTCTGTTTGAGAACATCTTTGTAGCAAACAACTGGCTTCCTGTTCCTTTTTGGTTAATTAATCATACTGTGAGAGTTGATAAACTTTTACAGTAACGTCTAGTTTAGTGGGGGAAATGTTGTGAAGTGATTGGTTAAACTAGCCATCACTGTAACATACAATTGATCCATTAAGCTCAGTGAGCAAGGAAGCAATGGTACTTTTGCACTGGATGATAGGTAGTCTTATTGATCAACTAAGTTTCACTTTGGAGTCATATTAACTAATGATCATCCAATCATTAGGTTAATAGTGGGCTAAGTTGACAGAGGAACCTGGCGGTAAAACAGAGGATCCTGGTGCTCTGTGGCTCCTATTAATCTCTCAATAACTATATAACTCTCTACTTTATTTATGAATAAAAGATCAAAATTACATAACCTAACCATTTATTACACACATTAGGCTGAAGAACTATCTTAGCTTAGTCTTTAATAATAATTAGGCCATATTCAAGTTAAGTGCATTATAGTAAACCATCCCATCATACCCAAAGGTACAACAAGCTTTAATCCATTTTCAATCAACCGTTTGATTTAAGTCTGTTAAATCAGTCAATTTTGTTAAAGGTTTCCTGGCTTTTTGAGCCTTCTTACTTGACCAAATAATCTCTGGCATTATGGAATTTACTGTGACAAATGGCCTCAGCATGCACATCAGGACAGTTTGATATGAGCCGCTGCAAGAACCTCCAAGATGTTTTCTTGGAAGGATAATGAGCTGCTCAAAAATCTGATAATCTACATGCAACCAACAAACAAAAAGAGAGCCCTACAGCAAAGAAGGACCCTTAACCTAACAAGAAGAACAATTGAGCCAATAACCCTCATCCTTGGAACAGGAATTGTACCACTCAAGCAAATCAAATGGGAACTGATAATACCACCAAGGAGGGAAAAGCCTAGGGGAGTGTTTAGGCAAGCCACCCTCCCCCACTTTGCAAGACTCATACAGGGACCAAAACATGGACTCAATTACCATGATCCAAGTACCCTCCAACAATCCTATACTGTTTGCCGTCCAAACTTGAAATAAACTCCTCACTTATCCTTTCCCTCTTACAGATATCAGGGCATAGCACTATTTGACACTGGAGCAGACCAATCTCTTGTTGACAAAAATTTTGCCAGCCTTGTGAAACTACCTACAGGCCAAAGCAACATCAAGAGAGTCATCATGGCAGACAACAAAGGCACATCAGTCACACAAGAGGCAACACCTTTCTGCGCCCAAATTGGAGACATACAAACTATGTTCAGTGGCCCTATAATACCAATCCCCAAGTACAATGTTATACTTGGCCTAGATTGGATGATAAAGACCAAACCTCATATTGACTGGGATAGCGCTACCTTCACCATACAGCAAGGGGAGGCGCATCACCATGTTTACCCAACTCATCTTGAAACACTTATGAGAGATCATGTGTTTGTGAAAATTGTGGAAACAGAAGAGGAAACTGACCCTAGCAAGATCAACTGGACTACCTGTACATACAAAGTTATCCAGTTCAAAAATACAGAGACAAGACGTGAAGAGAACTCTATCTGAGATCAACTAGTCAGTGATTTTCCCTCCGTCTTCCCAGAAATTCTACCAGTTTTACCACCAGACTTTGGCATACAACATTACATTAGCCTAAAAGGGAGTGTGCCTAAAGCACAACCTATCTACCAATTTACACCACAAGAAGACGGCGCCCTAAAGACTTATCAATGGAGCTCTTGAGAAAGGACTCATACAACCATCAAAGTTGCCCTTTGGCGCCGCTGTCTTCTTTGTAGCCAAGAAAGACGGAGGCCTCTGCCTATTCACAGACTACAGAGCACTCAACAAGGTCACAATTAAGAAAAGGTATCCCCTGCCCAAGATTGATAACTTTTTTGACGCCCTGGGGGGTCCCAAATCTTCACAAGGATTGATTTGACAGCAGGCTACCATCAAATTCATATAAAGCCTGAGGACATTCCAAAGACTGCATTTAGCACTAAATATGGATCTTTTGAATGTGTTGTTCTCAACTTTAGGGATGACCAATGCTCCCAGCACCTTTGTAACCTTCATGAACAAGGTCTTCAAAGAACACATTGGAAAACAGACAATTATCTACCTGAATAACATCATCATCTACAGCCCAAACCTCAAACAGCACTGGGAAGATGTCCTCCTGGTCCTCCACACCCTTGAAGAAAACCAACTGATTTCAAAACCGTCAAAGTGCAAATTCTTTTTAGCTGAAATTCCATTCCTTGGTCACATTATCAGCAAGGATGAGATCAAACCAGATCCAGAAATGATACACATCATAACTGAAATACAAGCCCCAAGAAATAAGAGCAAACTCCGCACATTCCTTGGGATGGTAGCCTACGTAAGAAGTTTCATCCCTGATTAGAGTGCCCTAACAGCCCACCTGTCTGATATTATGGGAAAAACAACCAAGTTTGTCTGGACGCCACTGTAAGACCAGCACTTCTTCCAACTAACAGAACATATGATCACCACCCCTATCCTCCAATACCTGAATTGCAAGAGAATCTATGAGTTAGAAACCAAGGCATCTGACTACGCCATAGGAGGAGTACTCTGTATCCAAATAACAGAAAATGACTTCCTCCCTGTGGTATATGAGTCAGGGAAACTATTTAACGGCAAAAAAATACCCCATACACAATAAAGAGTTGGTAGCCATCATAAATTGCCTCATGAAATGGTAATGCTATCTGTAAGGGGCCCAAATGTTCAAATTACTCACCGACCACAAGTTACTGATATTCTTCAAAAAACAACCACACTTTACAAGAAGACAAGCCAAATGGATGAGTCTCATACAGAGATACCCCATGCAAATCAAATACAAGCCAGGTAAGGAAATGATTACTGCAGATGCCCTGTCAAGTCTATACAGTAAACATGTCCTTTGCACTTATGGTAACCCTGACTGGCCCATGTTAATCATGGGGAATCTTCAGGAGGGGTTCCCACCTGACACCCCAATGGATATCCAAGATAAGGTCCTTAAGAATAAACATCTGTTCAAAAATGTATATGGTACCTTGCACTGAATACTTCCAAATGGTGACACTGTACCCTATGTTCTGTCAACGCAAAAGATTGACATAATCCTCCAATATCACAGAGACCTGGGACACACCTGTAGCAGGAACTTACATGAATACCTTAAGACACTCTACTGGTGGCCCAACATGTTAGATGATATCAGAGAGGTACTGGAACAATGAAAAGTCTTTGAAAAGTACACCTAAACCAAGGCATCACCCAAGCCAGTAGTACCTGTATCCATCACACAACCCTTCAAGGTATGGTTGTTTGATATTTTGGGACCAATGCCTGGCAAAAACAAGGGCAAAAAGTACATCATAACAGCTATTAACTATGCAACCAGATGTCCTGTAGCACAAGATACAAAAGAACACAAAGGCAATGATTTGAGACAATTTATTGGGAAAGAAATCATAGCCAATTTTGGAAAACCTGACCTCCTGATCACAGATGGAGGCACTGAACTTAAGGCCATTGACAACAATATCTATCATGCCAAGAACGGGATAAAAGACATCACAGCCAGCCTGTACCACTCTCAAGCAAATGGACAAGTAGAACAACTAAACAGCTTGTAGAAGCCCTCAGTAAGTTATCTGCTAACAATTCAGAGGCCTGGGTCAACATGCTGCCAACAGCACTCATGGTCTGTAGAACACAAGTCAACCATAACACAGGTAAAAGTCCTTAAAAACTTGTCTATGGACAAAAGCCTGCCTTTTTTAGTATGGCCACAGGACCACAGTTACCTCTGCCCAAAAAAATGCCAGACAACAGTGACCCCAACATACAATGCTCTAGAAAAGACCAAGAGGAAATGGAACACAAAATAGTCAAGAGGGAAGCAATCCCCCTACAGCAGGAAAGATTCCAAGTTGGAGACAAAATTGGGTTGTCAACCACAACCAGCATAAGTTTGATCCAGGGCTGTGTGGACCAGACATTATCATGGAAGTCAAGCCCAACAATACCTACCTCATCAAATGAATTGGGGCCCAAACTGAACTAAAACATATGCACCATGACCAACTCTGCCTATGTAAGGCAAGAACAGCCCAGCGCAACTCCAGACTCCCTGTTCCCAACGCCAAACTGGATCAATACCAAGCTTGTGTCCCCAACACACTCAAAAAAATTCCCAAGGCTCTGCCTTCCATCACCCCAGGGATAGATTTTGTAACATCTTTGATTACTCCCTCTCAGGGAATCAACACCCCAAGTAGTTCACCAAATGAGTCACCAAATGGCCCACCAACTAATCATTAAGATGGTGGCACCACTATCATTCAAACATCTATTATGAGGATCACACAATCCAGCTCCTAAGAAGAACACAACTTGAAGAAGCCTCATGACTTAAGAGGAACATTACTCAGATAAGCCCCATGACTATCACTACATACATGAACAGCATGTGGCTTTCCATGATACTGTCAAGGGTCTGGATGTACAAGTATTCCAACTATTGCCATCAAACCTAACATCCAGTCATTGCCTAATTTAGTGCCTTTCCAATATACCATTTGACATACCAGAAATGGCAACAAACCAATATCACATGACTGTTCAGGTATCCAGCAACTCAAACCCATCCAGCACATGACCATCCCCTGGGTTTGATTCAACTAAAATCCCTGCCACAGCTAAAGCTATATAAGTCTAAAGTATTATCCAATAAAATATAATTCTTCTGTTCCTAATTCTATATTCAAAGCTTTCCCAAAAGGCGCTCCTTATCACTGGCAGCACTACGGTTTTTGACCACACCAATGAAAGAGAAAATGACTGACCAAAACCCGCCCACCTTTGCTCACGTACTCAACCAGGACACATCCCAGGATACCTGGAAAACGTACTTCCGCACCCACAACATTGATGAAGATATACCTAGTGGATGCACTGTATTTGAAGGTCTGGTCATGCCCAAAGCATGTGCCAAGATAATTTAATACAGTTGCTCTCTTCAACCACAAACAAACGCACAACCACCTATCACAGATGAATTGACCAACACCAAGTACATTGGTATCAACAAGTTCTTTAATAAAAACAAAGAAAACATTGTCAACTGGCTAGATCACTCAGCCGCAAAACTCCGCGCCAGCCGTGTTCCCCACAAAAATGGGTCCAAGAAGCCAGCAAGCGCCTGTACAAGGCTGTAGCTAACTGGTTTGTCACTTGGGTTGGCTCACAAACTGACTAACAGTTTGATAACTGGGAAGAGTTCAAAGCTGATATCGCCCACAAATTTTATGCTACTGAATCCCTCCAAAACATTGCAATATAGCTCAGTGATCTTCCTCAGAAGATCACTATCACAGCTTATGCCAATGAATTTTAAGAGATATTTTGTAAAATCCAAAACCCAGCACAAGCTGACAACATGCACCCAAAAGCCTCATTCATCAATAAAATGAAATCCTCAGTTGCTTCCCTCATCTGTCCAGAGGCCAACACCTCCATGCCCACGCTTATTGCAGAAGCCAAGCATGCTGAAAAACGCGCAAATATGGAATATGCTGCATGCAACGGCAACTGCTCCTCAAACAGAAATGGCAGAGAAAACTCCAATGGCAATAAATGCCAAAATACCAATCATAGCAACGGCAACTCCAATTGTAATAATGGCAATCATAGCCAAAGCGCAAACTGCTCCCGTTCCAAGAAAGAGGACACCGCCAAAGTTAACAATGCTGAAGTAGCAACCCGCTATGAATCTGACCCCACATTCTCTGACACAAAGGTCTCAAAACAGAGTAACAGGGAAAAGAGGAGGGGAAACAGGCTTAAGTGCCCCTGTATCCCCCCAACTTGACTAGAAACTGTACCAAGGCACAAACTTTGCTGCTTGCATCACACATGTCCCGCAATCCTCCATTTTTATGAACATGAAAATTAAAGATTGCTCACAACTTCTTGTCTATCCATGCACTTACAAATCTCATACACTTAAAATTTTATTTGACTCTGGTGCACAACACACTATGGTTAGTAAACCTTTTGTAACCAAGTACAAAATACCAGTTGTCAAATCCAACTTCAAATACGCCAGAATGGCAGACAAGTCAAAAGTTCTACATGAAGGTAAAACAACGCCCTTCAGAATTGACCTCCAAGGCATACAAACGTCCATCAAAGGACTTGTCATGAACAACATAAACTACAACATTGTAGCAGGAATGGACTGATTCACCCAAGTGAATCCCAGTGTATGTTGGAAAACAAAAACCATGACAATAAAACACAATGGAGTCAATTTCAACATTCTCAAAGAACCCAATGACCTCATTCTAAGAGACACAATATTTGTTCAAGTCATAAATCAAGATGACTCTGAACACCTAATCAAAGACAGTACCCTCCACATAATAAGGTACTCCAAATTTAATAATATACAAACACAAAAGATCCAATGCCCAGAGCTTGTGGCACTCCTAAAGGAATACACTCATATATTCAAGGAAGAACACACAGAGTTACCCCCCAAACAAGAGTTCAAATATGGCATCAACTTATGCAAAGCCATGCCCAAACCTGCACCCCTCTACAGAATCTCTCCCATGGAGACACAAACCCTCAAAACACACATTGAGGACAACTTAGCCAAAGGATTCATTTGTCCATCTGAATCCCTGTGGGGGGCAGTGGTCTTCTTTGTAAAGAAGGAAGAAGGATCTCTTTGCTTAGTTACTGACTACAGAGCACTAAACGCAAGTACATTAAAGAATAAATACCCTCTTCCCCTCATAGAAGACCTATTTGCAAGGCTCTCTGGAGCAAAAAAATTCTCAAAAATTGACCTCACATCTGGTTATAACCAAGTTAAAGTTAAAGAGAAAGACATACCAAAGACTGCATTCCACACGCAATTTGGGTTGTTTGAATGTAAAGTAATGAATTTTGGGATGACAAACGCCCCAGCAACATTTGTCACCATGATGAACCAGGCACTAAACAGACTCTTGAACACATTATGTTACCTCAACAACATCATCATATTTTCAAAAACAAAAGAGGAACACCTCACACATGTCTGCAAGACACTCAATTGACTTGCAAAGCACAAACTTTATGCAAAACCAAGTAAGTGCCAATTTATGGAAAAGTAACTCCTTTTCTTGGGCCACATTGTCTCTGAAGGTGGCATCAAAGCAGACCCAGATAAAATAAAAGCCATAAATAACATGCAATGCCCCACCTCTGTGAAACAAGTAAGATGCTTTCTCGGTATGGTAGCTTACCTAAGAAAATACATCAAAGACTGTGGAAAGCTCACCACACCAATCAATGACCTAACCAAAGGTAATGCCAAAAAAAATTCATCTGGACTCCAGAATGCAACAAGAATTTCCAGCTATTAAAACAAGCTTTGATTGAAGCACCAATCTTGCAATACCCTAATAACAACAGGTGCTACAAGCTTGAGTCAGACACTAGTGACACCGCCATTGGCGCATTCCTACGCATCTGCCAGCCAGGGTAGCAAGATTTCCTGTCAGTATGTTACAAAAGCAGAAAACTAACAAACACTGAGCAAAGGTACCAATACACAACAAAGAATTTTTAGCAATATATCACGCATGCAAGAAATGGAG
The DNA here is from genome assembly GCA_014839935.2 of Entomophthora muscae. Taxonomy (NCBI): domain Eukaryota; kingdom Fungi; phylum Entomophthoromycota; class Entomophthoromycetes; order Entomophthorales; family Entomophthoraceae; genus Entomophthora; species Entomophthora muscae. The sequence goes on from QTSX02005817.1 coordinate 50,562, forward strand.
ATGTTATCTTGAAGGACACTTAAACGTCTGAGTGCTAACTGACCACAAATCCTTAATCTATTTCAAAACTCAGAACGTACTAGCACGGCGCCAAGCCAAATGGATGTCCTTGCTGGAACAGCTTAACCTGGACATCCAATACAAAAAGGGGGCAGAGCTGGTCACAGCTGATGCTCTCTCTAGGCTATGCCAGCCAAGAGAGGATCACCCTGACCACCTGGACCCTGACTGGCCTAACCTATACAACACTGAGTACAAGACAAAAGGAAAGGATCCCTTCACACACCAACTAACCCATGATACACTAGTAAGGAACAAAAAACATTTCCACATATCAAATGGCACAGTATACCAAATTATCAATGATAAACACATTCCATACATTCCACTTGCACAAAGAGTCAACACTATACTAAGACACCACTGTCTGCTAGGACACACAAAGGCTAACAATCTATATCTCACATTAAAAGAGATAGTATGGTGGCCCAACCTGAAGCAAGACATAATTGATGTTCTAAAGAAGTGCACAGTGTGTGAAAAATACACCAGCACCAAGGTGCCACAGCCAACAGTCAACCCAGTACCTGACCCCAAACCATTCAAGGTTTGGGGAATGGACATAGTGGGACCCTTCCTGGAAACCAAAACAAATCAATGTTTCCTAATTGTAGCCATCAACTTTGCCACACGTTGGCCCATCTGCTTGGCAACAAAAGATCACAAGGCAGAAACAATAAATTGATTCATCAATAAAGCAATCATAGCAGACTACAGCACTCCAGACTACATCATAACAGATGGAGCAAAAGAGCTAACAGGCCATGTAGTAAACAACAATCTAAAAACAAAGAACATCAAACACTCCACAACCTTGCCTATAGGCCACAGGCCAACAGCAGAGTTGAACACCTGAACGGCAGCCTTATCAGAACCCTGGAGAAAATAATGGATGGAAAAGCCAAAGACACATGGCCACTATATGTAAAACATGCATTACTATTATCACGGGTTTGTACCAATCAAGGGACAGGCTACTCACTGTTTGAACTAACATACAGGTACAAGCCAGAAATAGTCACCTGCAACAACCAACTGTATGTGAAGATCCCCCTGGGGAAACCTTCCACAGTAGAACAGAAACCAGATCTACAACACATAAGCTTCAAAGCCAAACTGGCAGAAATAAAGAGACTCAAAACTCAAAGGTAACCTCAACAGAGGACCCACTCCCCATCAACTCCCCCATCTGGATCCTAGCTGGGAACAGAAAGAAGCTAGACTCAGTACACAGAGGACCAGGAAGAATCATCAGATACCAACCAGACAGGAACACCTACCTGGTTAAGTTCCAGGGTGCCAAAGAGCCCATCACCAAAAAGTATCACAGATCTTGCCTCCGTCCTAGCAAAGGAGAACACTTGACCCAGTTGGTGCCCACTAGTAAACAACTCCAGGAACATCAGGCAGCAGCTGTCAAGACAAAGCCCCCTCCTGATGTACCCAAGTAACCCCTTAAGGGAGGGGTGTGTTGAGGGTCTGGATGTACAAGTATTATGACTATTGCCATCACACCTAACATCCAGTCATCGCCCAATTTGGTGCCTTTCTAATATACTATTTGACATACCAGAAATGGCAGCAAAACAATATCACATGACTATCCAGGTATCCAGCAACTCAAACCCATCCAGCACATGACCAGCCCCTGGGTTTGATCAAACTAAAATCCCTTCCACAGCTAAAGCTATATAAGTCTAAAGTATTATCCAATAAAATATACTTCTTATCTTCCTAACTCTATATTTGAAGCTTCCCCAAAAGGCGCTCCTTATCAATACAATATATTATCCTATATTCACATCCAATAAAGTATCATTCTCTTCTTAAACTTCCCATTTATCCCATTTATTATACTTCCCAGAAGTATATACTTGACATATATCAAAATTTAACTAAGCAATACCATCTGGATCCTGGGCTCATATTTCTTTCACATTGTCAAGTAATTATCTGGTCCAGTTTTCAAAGAGCCCTTGAGTGACCAACTTCTGATGACCATGCTGATAAATAAGATCATATCAGATGACCCTCAAATTACATCAATTTATCAAGGTCAGCTTACAAGGGGATTTTGGATTCAACTTGCAAACTGGAGCAGCTGTAACCCATTTTTTGTCAACTGTTTTATTCAAGTCCATTAAATCAGTCAATTTTTTTAAAGGTTTCCTGGCTTTCCAAGCCTTCCTACTTGGCCAAATAATTCACAGAATTATGTAACTTACTGTGACAGCAACCACTGGACATATTTGGACGTCCAAACATGAATTTTGAAGCCAAATACCAGGAAAATCAATCTAAGCTATTTTTAGACAAAATAAAGATGCAAAGCCCAATGTGCAGAAATTTACAAAGAAACATGAGTCATGCTGTTCAGAAGATGCCCCAAAACCCCAGCCTGATGCCACCAGAAGAGTACCTAAGACTGTCTAGAAGATTTAGGAAGATTGTAAAGAATCTAATAAAATTGTATATAAAGGAGTTGCTCACAATATTCCCCTTGTGATCATTCTAAGTTTAGCCCCATAAATTAAAGTGAATTTAGTTGATTTGAAAAGTTTATATTAAATCTGTGTAAGTTGTTTCCTATGAAGACCCATCAGGACCCACTGGGCCCTGACATTGTCTCCAATGTTGAAGAACAATAAATCTCCTAGGTGAACATTGGCTTGGCCAGCAGGGATTATTGTGACATTGTGACCACCTGTGTCAGGGCCCAGAATGGGCCAGATAAAACCCTATGTTACATAGGTTCAACGCCTGCAATTGAGAGATTGTGCAACCAATCAATTGTGTTATCAATTACGCAGATTTACCTAAAGGAAACTTTAATTCCAAGTGGGGAATTGAACTCTGGTTAAGGCCAAGCCTGGGGGCAATTGGAAACCTTCCTAAAGCCAAGCAAAAAAGATTTTAATTGGCCCACACCCTCTGAAACCCAGAATTGGGGACTTGGGTTGCCAAATGGACCAAAATCCCCCTACCAGCTTCCCCAGGGCAAAAATAATGAAAGGATTCATCTAACTGACAAATCAGGAGTCATCAATGGGGCCCAGCTTGAGAATAGCCCATTGATAACCAATAAGAAGTTGCCAGTAAGTCCAATTGCAGTTTCCCAACAGGAAATAGCTGGGAACACTGGCATCCCTTTTCTTTGTTGACATCTTCATCTAATAAACTTTGTTGGTTAATGCACACTGAGCATTTATACTTTGTAGGGGTTTATTACATTATTAAAAATTTTATACTGCTGGTGCTTTCAAACAGAGAGTACCTCCAGTACCAATGCCAGCTCTGGGAAACAAAACAACTTCTAGCTGCCTCCAACCAACCACTGCCAGCCTTTACCCCATTTCCTAGAGTGCTGGACCAAGAAATAATTCCTGCTTCCACACTGCGCCCCTCCTTTCCTGGTGTTCCTCTACTCCAATAACTTGCCCAGCCAAGCCTGACCATGAGCGCTGCCACAGGAGAACTTCCTCTCATTCCTTCTGCTTCATCATATGACTACAGTAAGCTTGGATTTTCCTATTTGACCATGCTAGGGCTCACTGAGCAAGTGATACCCCAAATGGGAGTGTGGTGTCTGTGAGCTACTGCTGCCAATTATGTGATGTGGATGGCCCCTGTCATTTACTGGGCCTTCCAGGCTCGACCCTTCCCCTCAACCAAAGGCTCTCCTGGGAGTCACCCAGGCCATGACAACCTGCTTGGATCTTCTTGGAGGCCACTTCAGCGCATTCCCTTTGATGGCTCAGAAAAATTCTAAATTTGGAATTACCTGCACTCCAGATAGCAAGTAGGTCTGATAGGAATTTTGTGTACCAGTATGTATTGGTATAACTGGAGATGATTTGGTAAAATACAGTCCTTTTTAGGATAGCTGCCAGGAATGTACTAATGACAGTACCCTCTTTTTTCTTCTTTTTACCCTTAGGGGTGTTATTTTACCCCCATAGTCCCATAATCCCAGGCTTTTAATGAAAATTTATAATAAGATATAAATATGACATTTTCTAATATACTGGACAGGCAGCAAATAATTGTGGCACCAATTAATAGGTTGTGGGGCAAATCAGAGTCACTATTTCATGCACCACTTACATGATTGATTAGAACCAGAACACTGACAACAAGCCCATGCATTCAGAGCTGTGTAGTGCAGGAGGCAATAAAGATGCTGTGGATCCCAAATAGACATCTGACCTCAGTCATTTGGAGTCATGGGTCCCATTAGAGGAGGTCCTGAATGATGGGATAGGCATCCTTAAGCTGGGAATCTATCTGCTTCTTTGGCTTCTTGGTAAGCTTTGCACTGCCTCTCTTCATGAGAGCCCAAAAAATTTTTCTGACCACCATCTCAGTGAATTGTAGGTGGGCGGCAATTTTTGCAAAGGCCATGCCAATTTGATTGAGGCTCAATATCTCTTCAACAATTTCATTGGTTATTAATTATTGCTTGGGTGGCACACTTGCCATGCTGATACAAAGATTGGGCAGGGCTTGCTTTGATTGGCTCAAATTGCTAAGCAAAGATTAGAGGGGGCTGGAGGGGGCCACAGTTGCCCAGACTTTCATGTGTGACACAGGCTCAGATTGGGCCTGGTCTTGGGGCTTCTCATAGTGGCTGTTAAAAAAGCCTTCCAGTGCTGTGCTGGTGACACATACAAATTGCCTTCCTCGCAACTTAAGTTAAGTTGAGTATAAACAGGGACATTGCAGTTGTGCTCCCTTGCTCAGTAACCTGGGCTTACAGTTGCTCTTGGTACTGCTCCTCATCAATATCAAAGTTATTGTCACTAGTATAAACCATTCTATAAAATATTAATAAACTCTATTAAAAAAAGGAGCAAATTATTTCCAGAGTATTAATTTTATCCAAGTGTGTGCTACTATCTGAGATATTATCTCAGACAAAAATGGCCAAATTTAGGAGCACATAAATTGAAAATAATACTGTAGTTTCCTGAATAGATTTTGGTGGATTCACTCTTGAAAGATCCTATTTCTATTTTGAATCCCAAAAATAATCAAGATTGTCAAAAAGTGAGATGTTTTGTGTTTTAAATTATCACCTTTGTGACTGAACCAATTTTATTTGCTGTTTGTACTGTAAATTCAGAACCTGAACGTAAAAATGTGGGATTTTCAAATCCTTGGTCCAAATTTCAAATCACTCTTGCGGGCAACTCATATGAGTGAAAAATAATTTTTTTAATAAAATCAACCATTTAATTTGACTTTTTTGGTTTATTTAAATTGGCAAATTTTGAATCTATTGAGCAGATAACTCAACTAACAAAAGACAAAACACAACAAACAAATGCAGGATACATGAATCAGAAATGCATGAATCTAATGTACAATTTGAGATTTCCTATATTTCAAACAAATTATAGCCAACATGTAAAAATTAACAAATCTGAAAATGCAGGATTTTTAAATCCAAGAACCAAATTTCAAATCAAAAATGAGGTGAATTCAAAATAATAATTTTTGGGGTGTCTCAAAAAGGATGCCAAAGGATCATGAGTGGATTTGTGCTAATTCTTTTAGGAATCATAGGCATTCTCAAAAATCACACTATTTCATTTTAGGACAGCTAAAATTTAGATCATAATATTCAGCAACTTAACATACTTGACAATAAAATTGACTAAAATATACACTCTCCTCTTTTTGAGTTTAATTTTTTTAATAAAAATTCATTATGTCTTCTTCCAATAACAACCAAGTCAAAAAGCTGTTCCCTGGCCTTGACAAAATCATGCAGGGCTACACTGGGTCTCTTAATGGTGAAGCCTCTGTCTATGGCCACTCCCAACCCGTAGGCCCCTCTGCAAGCACCACCCAGGAGTGTGTTCTTTCTCCCGCATCCTCAAGCATGGCTCTGTTTGCCCATCATGCACAGGCAGCTGCCAACCCAAATCCTGTATCAACAATGGCATCTGGAACCAGCTATTTGAGCCATGGGGTCACCCAGAGAACCTGAAATCCAGAAACAGACAATCAGATGGCACTGTCCAGTTCCCAAAATGAACATATTCCTCTTCCAGCCAATCAGCCTGCAAGACACAGAAGAAAAAGGATCATCCCAGAAATTGTTCTTGAAATGGTTGAAAAGCAAGGGATGCTTATGTCCCTTGAGGAAATTGTGGCCGCAATGGGTTTTGTAAAGTCCACTGTGGCTGCAACCCTGCGAGTCCATGCCAACTGTGGCCTCCCTCCCAAGAAGACCCCAACTGGTGCCCGTACTTCAACTGAAGGTAAAAAAGCCTACCCTCTCATGATGGCCATCATGGAACGTGACCTGCAGATGCCCCTAGTCCAAGTGCGCCTCCAACTGGGACTTTACAACATTTTCACAAATAAGAGAACAGTCAATTTGTGGATGCACAGAGTTGTGGTTGCCGTCAGAATCTTGTCCAATCAGTCTCTCAGTAGCCCTAGTTTGGTAGATATCAACCCTTACAATGCAACCATTATTAATTTTTGAAAGGAAGGGCAATGAGGGCCCGTAATGACATCATTTTCTTGTTGTATGCCAAAATTTTGGCAAGTATCCAAGACTTTGGGGAAAAGCGCATCCAATCTGACGTCTACAAGCGCGGCCTAATCCTGTATCAATTTGTTGGGGTCTTATTGGTAGTTTCCCCATTGGGTGTCAATAATTACTTGGTAATATCAAGCACTGCAGATGGGTATGCCTACCAGAAAGAGCTCAAGGACATGCTGGAAGAGTGGACTACCCAATAAGCTGTATACACAGTTGTACTGAGTGCAGAGATTGAGCAGCAGGAATGGGCAGCCAAAGAATTTATGGCTGCAGGGCACACCTGTTAGTCCTATCCCACTAACCACGCTGATATGCATCTTACATATTTATGTCTTTACAATTTTGGTTCAGCTCTCAGGCGCTTAAAGTCTGCCACCTACAATGAACTGTGCTCCTGAATTGAGAAGGGGTACAATATTTTCCCTTCCATATTTTTCCAGGACTTATCAGATCTTGTCATATTCTATGCAAGTGATAGTGATAAGTCCAGAAAGGACTCCCACCTCCCCCATGCCAATCCATTTGATTTGCCAAGCCCACATATGTGATGGAAGAAGAATTCAAGCAATTGAATCAATCAGCTCTTGCTGCCTCTTCCCAGTCAACAAACCCTACCTCTCTGACTCCCCCATCAAGACCAAGCCACCTGCCTTCCAACCCTGACTCCCAGACCACCATCCATTCCCTTCCCATAACCTCTGGTGCCGTCCCTTCCACAGGTGCAGATGATGGCAATGTACATTCCGCCCATTCCCTCCCTCACTTGTCCCTTGATCAGTAAAATAATTTTTTATTTGTGACAACTTATTGAAGTTTATATTATTTCTTTTGATGCATAATTAATAACATATTCTTTTTACATTATTGACATTCTCATAATCAATAAAATGTTGTATATTTTATGAATAACATAAAATTATTAGCATACATATTTTTCATTGTTATTAATAAATTAAAGACAATAAACGTAAATATTGCATTAGAATATTGCAATTAGACGTCAACTCTTGATATTTTGATATTATGTGCATAACTCAATGCATTTTGACTAATAAAATTCATTGTAATCAAGGCCTTTTTCATTGTAATTTATTTAAATGGACTGTGTTTATATTAAAGAGCCATTAACATTTAGTAAAAATATTGATACATAGTGCATTTTACAGCCTGTATATTTACTTATTGGTAATAATTCTGTAAACTTTTCAGTCATATTTTGTGAGGTAATAATAATGTAATGGGTTAATAAATTACTGTTTATTACCATTAATTAGCTGATTTTCTTTGCTGTGGCAATTGTGCATTTTCTGATATTTACAAACTGTTATCCAATTGGTTGGTATAACATCAAATCACACAGGTGATAGGAAATGTTATTGCCACCCCAAGACTGGATGTGGTTGGGGTGGGGACCACGTTTCCTATTGCCTGCGCAATTGAATGTGATACCAACCAATTGGATAACTGTGCGTAAATATCAGAAAATGCACAATTGCCACAGCAAATAAAATCAGTCAATTAATGGTAATAAACAGTAATTTATTAACCCATTAAATTATTATTGCAGTAGTTTTAAAAGCTATGGCAACAATCAAAATATCTCAGATTTAAACAAAATGGTTTCAGAGTTAAACAAAATCCAAGTTGCGCGAGATTAAGGATTCAATTATTTCAAATATTTTTGGTTAATAAATGAACTGTCAAACCAAAAACAAAATTTCACTAGCCTGTTATACAAAATTATATCAAACATCAAGTGGCGTTGTTTAAACCACAAAAAAAATGAACTGACACAATAAGTGAGATGGATGGATGCCATCCCAGAGTATATTATAATCCAATCAGGATTCATATGAGGCACCAACAGAAGGACTAAGATGAAACAAAATTTGGGCAATCTAGAAGCGAGATTCAACAAGCATGAAACAAAATAAAGTCACACAAGATGTGTAGTGTGAGCAGCCTAAAATAGAAATATAACAGTTTAACAGCCAATCAACAGCTATCCAATTTAGGAACAGAGGCATTTTATTCATTTTCATGGCTCCAGATTTGTGTATAATGGTTTTGAGAACCTTCCAAATATGAAATGGTGATTACAATAAAAATAAATCATATAATTTTAAACTTCTACTTTTAGTGATTTTATCCTAGGTTTATTACAATGGTTTTTAATAGCAATATCTTTGACGGCACCAGCAGCCAAGCCAGCTTCAATGGAGGCAAGGCTCAGGGTGTGGAGGCATCCATTTACACCCAAGCCTTTGAGGCAGGTAACAAGAAAGCTGGCCTGTACTTGACCCCTGACCCATATGGCTTTGACTTGTTCAGTAGTCACTTAGTGTCTAGCTCTGCCCCTGCTCCTGTACCCACCCCCACAAAAGCTACCTGCCAACCAACCAGGATGGCAACCTCAATCCAGAACAAGTTCCTGCCACCACCCAACCTGCCCCTCCTCAGCCAATCAGGCTTCAGCTCCCGCGGTCCAGTGCCCCAAGCGACAAATAATAACTGCCCAAATTCTTCAGGAAATTGTGGTACTGAATCTACAGGGTCTGTCCTGGGAAAAGATTGCCGCCCAGTTGCAATTTACCCAAGCTACTGTTATGTGGGAATTCAACAACCTGATGAACAGGGGGAATCTGATCAGGACAGCCAAAAAGCCCAAGAAGGCCCCCAAGTCCCAAATCAATGAGGCATACCCAATCATGCTTGACCTTCTCTAGAAGGACCCCAAGCTTCCCTTGACCCAGGTCTGCAAACAACTTGCACACCACAACATATGGGTTTCTGAGTGCATGGTGCAGCTCTGGATGCACGGAAAGGTGGCTTCAATACAGGTTCTTACCAATGTTGCTGGCAACCAATGGGATGGCGCTGAGAATTCCCTGTATGATATTGGCATCAAATCAACCTTGGTTCAATGCTTGACAAGTCTATCAGATGACGTCATGTTTGTCTTGTATTATAAGCTGCCATTAGCTTTTGACAATTTTGGCATGCAAGGAAGAGCCGCCACTCAAAAAGGGAGGAAGAAGGTCAAAAAGGGGACGTTCATTGGTGCATTTCTGGCTGTTTCAGCCAAGGGTTTTGTATACTATCAGACAAACCCAGATTTCACCAATGGCTACAATTACAGCCACATCCTCAGTGGATTACTCAACTCCTGGGATGGCTCAAATTCCAAGCATCAGGTTTTCTTGAGCCACCAGATGGAGGCTAGCTCCACCTCCCTCAAGGCCATCCAGTAATGCAGGCACCAGGCCTCTGTGTACCCAGCTGGTCATGCTGACATCCATCTGGCTGGTGTTGTGTTCTTCAATATTGGTGACACAGTCCAGGAGCGCCGCCCACAGGCTTTCAATGACCTTTATCTCGGAGTCCTGGACCATGATTCTCTCTTTGGTTGACAGATGGTGGCTGACTTGTTTGCCCAAATGGTTTTTCACATGAACATGGGCAACCAATCACACAAGGATAAGCGCCTCTCACCCCATGCCACAGCCACCTACCAGCCAATCAAGGCAATGTCAGACAAGGAATATGACAAGTGGTATATGGCAGTCATCACACAAAATCCTCCTACCCCTACCCCCGCCACCACTACCCCCCATCTTCCAGCCCCACCCATCCAATCCCAGACCCCCCAGGCCAGCACTGCCTCTACGTCTTCCTTCCTGCAATATTCTGCCTACTAGGCATCACTCTTCCCTGCCCCAATAAACCTCCTGTTGCCAAACATTTTCTGTTTATATTATCTTTATTTTGAATTTCAATTGTTTATGTTCTCTTTGTTTATAGTTGGTTTTATTCTTTATGTTCAGCTATTTATATAAAATCATATATTTACTATGTTGTGTATCTAGATCCAGAACACAGTTGTTTTTAGTAACCAAACACAGCCCCTTGTGAAAATATTAACAACAATTTGGTGATCAGCTAAATTTGAATTAGAAAATTATAGGTTAACTGTTTTTAAATAAAATTGTTACTGATCCAAATTCAAAACCTTAATGATAAACTTTAAGCAAATCAGGAGCCAAGTGATAAAGTGATTGTTGTGTTATAAAGGGTCATTCAATAATTCTTTGATTAATGTGGGCTAATTAATATGATTGGCTGGATCTTTTACCATTGTGCATCATTGCCGCTGTGGCAAGTTGTTAGTGGACTAGTGCCCAATCAGCTGCTGGGTTAGAAGTAGTCTATCAACAACTTGCCACAGCGGCAATGACGCACAATGGCAAAAGATCCAGACAATAATATTAACTAGTGCACATGCACCAAAGAATTATTGAATGTCCCTTTATATCACAACAATCACTTTATCACTTGGCTCCTGATTGGCTTAAAGTTTATCATTAAGGTTTTGAATTCAGATCAGTAACAAATTTATCTAAAAATAGTTAACCTATAATTTTCTAATTCAAATTTAGCTGATCATCAAATTGTTGTTAATATTTTCACAAGGGTCTGTGCAAAGCGCCAAAAATAATATGGCAATTAAGGAAAAAAATGCCAACACAAAGCAAACAACACATATTGAGTTAAGTGTATACATATACAGAATGACTAAAAAATGGGATAATGTAGTAAATGGGAAAACAAACAGGAATAAACAAAGGGACAATGGGATTAGAAAAATATATTTTATTGGGGTGAAAGCTATAAAAAGATATGGAAAGGTTAGTAAAAAATCATATGAGAGAATTGGAGAAACTTCTAAAAGACCTTGACTCTGTAGTTGCGGAGATCAAAGAAATTGACTGCAAGGTCAAAGCAAAGGTGAAGGCTGCCGTCCTCAAAGGAGAGAAACTTGACAGGGTAAAATCCAAGGCATTAATGACCAAAATACCTGACACATCAGAGAAGACCATTGAGCGCCTACTCAATATTAAAAAAACGGTGGTTGAGGACTTGCAATTAAAGTTCTATACCCTCTCTGTGCTGTCTGTCTGGACGGATGACCCTGAAATTTATGCCCACCTAAAACCTACCAAGAAGGCAAGAACAGAGGAAAGCAAGTTACCAGCCCAAATGCTTGTGCCAAGAATGGAAAAACCTGCTGAAGCTGCAGGAAAGGAGGAAACCTGCAAAGGTACATAAAAAATTATAATTAATAAAAATTTCAAAATACTTACCTTTTTTGTTAGAAAACATTGACAGTGAACTCTGTCGGGTCCTGGTTCCTTTTGTCCCCCCACATTATATTCAAATTATGCCACTCATATGGCCAAACAGCTCTATCTGTCCCCCCTGTATTGCAGGAGCTTGAAGACAGGGTCCATGGTATCTTTCCAATGACAAGAGACACACTAGCCAGGCTGACACATGCCAAGGGGGCATCTGAGTGGGCAGTTACTGCCTACAAGGATGCTGTCAGGTACCCACCCACTAAGAAGTAATCTTCCTAGGTGGTGAATGATGGCAGAGGGATTTAATCCGGTTACCAAGGATCCTACTGGAAAGGACACCATTCCTAGATGGAATAATTCTCCAAACACTCAATATCTGCCTAGCAGTGGGTTGAAATGTCCCAAGAAGTATGCCCCCCAAGTAACACAGGAGGAAGGCAGAAGCCAAAGGACGGAAGACTTGGGGTTTGGGGATCTGGGGTGTGTATTGATAGTTCTTGGTCTCTTCTCTGAGAGACGGTTTATGTGATAAAGGTGTAGTAGTATACCATACCCTGGGTATAACCCGGCGCCAAGAACTGTCTAGGAATTGGGTTTTAGGAAAGGTGCCTGAATCTGCGCGCAAACCCATCAAAAAGCTGGCCAATACAGCTGGCAGCAAGATTATCCAAAACAACCATTTATACCCAAGAGACTCCATAAAAGGAGTCTTGGGTAATTTTATGGTTTTATATGTTTTAAATCTTAAGTCAAGTTAAAAAGGATAAGAAAATGATTTACAGTGGGTGAATGTTGACTTTATTGATTGAACAAGTGATAAATCATAACTTAACAGCCTTATATAGAATGGTAGCAAAATGATAATCTGGGGAAAACATAAAGGAGATCAAATCTCATGGAGATGAATTTGGGGAAATTTGGAGATCCTGGGCAGTTTAAAATATGAAATTAAAATTATTATCCATTATGTTAGCTTAAGAATTCTTAAACCATTTTTGGATTAACAATAATTAAAATATAGGCAGTTAGGAACAGGAAATGTCCTGCTATTCCCCAGTTAAAGTTGGGGAAGAGGAACAGGAGCCAGCAGAAGAAGCCAAAGCCAACGGCCAAGCCATTGCAAAAACAGAGTCACAAAAACTCCCAACGTCACCAACATGATTAAAAGACTCTTTCAAAAGGATTGGTGCAGCGCCTGATTGGCTAGAATTGATTTTGCAAGGTAATAATTTGCTCATTGCTAAATTACTAATTGTTTCTTTTAACAACCCAATAGCAAAGCAAACAGGAGAAGACCCAGGTTCAAATCCCATAGCTTTAATTCCTGGCTTAGCAGTCAAAACTGAACAATTCCCCTCAGGTAACACAAGACATTTACTACTAACTAACTTAATAATTTTAGGAGATTCAGAAGAAACAAAATGAAAAAGGCTATCTTTTCCTAAAATAAGGAATAGATTGTTGTCAGGAATTATAGAAAGAACATTCCTGACATATGCTCAACTGGTCTGCCTGAACCTGGTGGTTCTCAGTGGAGTTTACACAGTAAACTCCACTGAGCTTGTTTGGGACGTCCTGGAGATGCTCCCATTCAAGAATGTACCATAGATGGGCTGGGCCCATGTGGCTGCTTGCTTCTTCTTCCCGGTAGAGCATACCATCTCTTACCTCTTGGACAACTTTGGGTGTATGGGTGTCAAAACTGGCTGTTGCAGACGCAACAGCCGTAAAGAAGACAAAAATCCTCCTGGTGGACTTTGGGCTGGCCTGGAGTGCCAACAAGACGGGGGTCCTGCAAGCAATGGAGCTGACCTTTGCAAAGAAAAATCATGAAAAGAAGATCAGCACAGTATACAACAAACTTTGCAAGTTTACTGAAGTCTTTGATGGGCAAAGGCTTCACCTCATTGTTTACCTAGGGTTCCTCTTTTACTTTGGGATGGACGTGTCTGTAGAGGACCTGGACAGGGTCCTTCTTGGGATTGACAAGGCCAGGCTCTCCCAGGATGGGAAGAAGGCCCCCCTGGATACAACTTGGTGGACCATGTTACTCAGGACACCCTGGTCCTGGCTGGCATCTTTAGGCTTGCAGCCCCAGCAGAGAAGCTGCTGCTTCACTTCCACCTGACTGTACTCTCTTTTACCAGCAGGCAGGAGTATTTTAACCAGGGTGTATCCACTGTCCATGGTGTGGCGGTGGAGGTTGTGCACCACCTCTATTGTGGGGTGGGTACATACTGCCAAACCCATTATAGGTGCTCTTAATGTTTTCTCTATATCAATAAACATCTTTATACTCTAGATTATTTTTATTATAAATAATTTTTTAAGTCTTATTTTAGAAAACAAGATTTGTAAAATATATTGCAGAAACAGTTTTCATAAAAGCATAAAATTATATGTTAATAAAATAAATTCTAATTTGTACATTTTACATTTAATCTTTTTAATTTGATTTTTATATTTATTTGACAAAAGTGATATAATTTAATTGCGTAATCCAGTATCAAGTGTTTGGGATAACCTCAGATGTCATAATAATAAAATATAAAATAAAATAAATAAATTATTTACCCATTGATGGTCTTGCCAAATGTGATTGTGGGCTTAGAAGCTTCTAAATATAAAATGTTAATTAATAAATCTTAAATAGTAGATTAGAGAATATAAAAAAAGTTGGACACTCTAAGCCTTTAATTGATTGGCTGTTTTTTCTAGGCACACAGCAATGAACAAATCAGCATGGCTATAGAATTTGGCCACGGTATCAGCTGGGAGGGTGTGGATCCTGGCCTGCAGCAAATTAAACAGGTCCTTGGTCCCAGTTGGGGTTCCTTGCTTGACAACTTGCTTGAGCTACCCAAAGACTTCCTTGGTGGGATTTAGGAAAGGCAAATAGGCAGGGAGGAAGAGAAGGTGCATATTTGCTGTGGCCAATTGCTGGGGGCCCACTTCAATGCTAGTGTCAATCATCAGGAATTCCTCAAGAATATCAGCCACCTTATGGAGACCAATGTTGTCCAGAACAATTACGTTGGTGAAGCCCGGGCTTGTGCGCCTCAGGTGCTCCTGGACCAATTGGAGGAATGATAGGAAGAACCAGCTGTTGTGAGATCCCAATATCATTTGGTACAGCTCAACCCCCTTTGGACTGAGGAGAGCCACCATCTAATAGGCTGTGGCACAGACTGCAGCACGCCAAGTCATCCCATCATTTGAGCCTTTGGGGACATATCCATACACATTGTGCATTGACAAGACAAATGCTGATTTGTCAATGTAATAGAATTTGACCTTCCCCTTGGCTTTGAGAGCAGTGTACGCCTCTGTGTATTTTTCCCTATGTCAATGTTGGCTGGGCTATTCCAATTGTAGGGTGATACCCCAAGCTTTTTCCAGGAAAAGCACATTCCCTTGAGCAGATGGTAGTAAAAGGAAATTGAGGCATCAACCCTAAAAGTATATTTGATCATGGCCTGTATATTTGCCAGTTCAAGATGGCAGTCTTGGGCTATCCACTGGTGGATTGCCTATTTGTGCTCCTTGGTGAGCATGGTAGAAACGTGCAAGGATTTCTCTGCGGCAAGGACTCAGCCATTATTGATGAACTTGTTGAAGGTCTTTGAGGCGTACTTGGGATCCACCCCAACAAGGGCCGCAGCTGCCTTGTAATCACCTGATTCACGCATTAGCTTAAGCAGGATGATGCATTTGATGTCAGAGATGCGCTTCTGGGCAGGCTTTTTAGTGGTGGGGATTGACTTGTTGGCATTGGGCACAACACAGGGCATTGGTACCTTGGTGTAGAAGGCTGTAACTTTTTTGAGCACTAACTGTCCCTCATCAGTTCTGAAGAACTCAGGCTCCTTGTCCTCTTCCTGATTGCCATTACTGACGTAGGGCTTGTAGCTAGTATCAATTACAGGCTTCACCTTCTCCAGCATGGCTGACAGGACCAACTCTTGCTGGTACACAACATTGAACACATACAAAGTAAGTTCTACCTCCTTGTTTCCAACCGTTTTTGTTGTAGTAACCTTAGTGGGCTTCTGGGTCAGCTTGGGGACCCAAGGGTTGATGCTCTTCACCCTAGCAGCTTGTGCTCCTCAAACCAACTGTGTCAGTGCAGTGTCACTATTGAACTCTCCTCTCCTGTCTCCTTCCTGATTAGGCATTTATGTTGCACTAACTCTGTTCTTTGACCCGTGGGAGCAACCGCAACTGCGGCACACAACAGGTGCAATGGTACTCTGTTGCTGTGCTTCTTACATTTTAAAATTTAATAAAATACTAAATAAAACTAATTAAGTTATTCCCTAATTTTAATTTTTGCTTTTATCTGAATATGGATATTTAATTAATATTTTTCCCACCCAATATCCCAATTATAGATTTTTTATTTCTTAATTAGTTGTTTCTGGTTTTACAACACCCATTTTAGAACACCCAACATACTTTCCACCCATTTTCCCAGATTTTACACCAAATTAAGCACCCAACACAATATTTTTAAAATTTATGTTTCATATCTTGGCTCTTTTTAGATACATTGGTATCATTCTTGATTACAATCCATTGTACACACTGAGTGAGTGATTTTGTTTACATAGTGAGTTGCTATTGTGTTTTGTTTTTGGATTGAGTTTTGACAAACTGTGCTTGAGCGTATTTTGTCACTAATTCACATAGTAAACATATGTACACCAAAAGTCAACTCACACCATTTTTTTGTGAATCCATGTATTTTGGATTATATTTTGAATTGTTTTGCTTTGCACGTGAGCACTTCTTTGCTGTGTTGACCCATTTTGCTCATTAATGCCACAAAACCTTGTTATTGTAACTGTGCTGTTTTTGAAGAGTTACAAGGGGAAGGGTATTTAGAAGCTAGATAATAATCTTTATTGAGGAATAGGAATTATATAATCATTGTCAATCAAGGATAACAGGAACATGATTGTTTTGATCACACAGTTGGATGGTGAAGGGGGTGGCTTGATCCTGATAAAGAGTCAAGCGCCAAAACAAGGTATCCACCATAAGGGATCATCATCTGTTCATGTTGTTGGATTTGGTAATTTGAGTTGACTTCCTAGTCTGGCTTTGAGTGGCTGGGTAATCAGATTGCAGGTCACAAACCCGCTTGTTTGGAACCTTGCTGGAGGATCAAGCCTGCTGTTTTGACATCCCCCCAACTGAAGGTTGGCCTCCTCTGGGGGTAGGTTGTCAGGGAGTTTGTCAGGAGCCTGGGCGCCATACTGGACTAATTGTTGTTATGTGGCGGGCAGGGCGGTTTTGCGTTGTTTTTGTCTTGCTTTGCAGGGTCTCAGGCAATCATGGTGTAAGGTCTTGTCTTGTTTGCACTTCCTGAGTCCTTGCACAAGGTAAGTGTTATTTTTTTACCTTTAGAATGATTGCTGGACCTACTTTCTTGGGTTGTAGTTTGCTTTTATCAACGTTCATGACCCAAACTTTGTTCCCAACTTCATGTCTATCTTGGATGGGGACAAAGGTTTTTTGCAGATGTTCATTTTCTTTTTCTGTTTGCTTGCTGTTGGCCTCTATAACTAAAGGATCTGAGCGAGGGGGGACTTTGCTTGGAATTTCCAGCTTGGGTCCTGTCAATGCTTGAATGATATTGGGCTGTGTACCGTATACCAACTCAAAAGGGCTTTTTCCAGTGGATCTGTTCACCTGGGTTTGGCACACAAGTAATGCAGTCAATAGCTGCTTATACCAGTCTTCAGGTCTCCCAGAAGTGAGTTTGACTAAGGCTTGCACAAGGCTGCCATTAAGCTGCTCTACACAACCATTGGCCTGTGGGTGGTATGGTGTTGTCACAGTATGTTTGACCCCATTTTTAGCGAGGTATATGTTGGTGCTTTTGGATGTCAATTCTTTCCCTCCATTGGTTATCAGGATTTCTGGCTTTCCAAACTTGTCAATTATCTCTTTTTTAATGAATTGTTGTACGTCATTACCAGTGTGCACCCTTACTGCTTGGGCTACTGGCCATATTGTAGCAAAGTCTATGGCAGTGGTGATGTATTTCTTATCATTGTGTTTCCCTGGCATGGGGCCAACAATGTTAAGGGCCCATACCTTGAAGGGTAGTTGTGTGTGGATGGGTAGTACTAACTTTGGAGGGGTTTTGCTTTTGGCAAACTTTTTGCATACCTTGCATTGGTCTAGGCTTCCTGAACATCACAATATAAGGTTGGCCACCAGGCCTTGTGTTTAAGGAACTCATATAGCTTTTGACTTTTGGTGTGTCTGAGGTCTCTGTGATATTTTAGGATGGTGTCTACTTGCTGGTAGGTGGGTATATAAGGGATGGCAGTACTGTCTGATATTTTTCTGTGCAGGGTCCCGTACACGTCAGCAAATAGATGTTTGTTTTTGATGACTGTTTCTTTTGCAATGTTGGTTGTACCAGGGGGAAGCCCTTGTCTGTTGTTTGTAGCACCAAGAGAGGCCAGTCTGGGTTGAGCCCATTTTCCCCTCTTGTGTCACAGACATATAGGCGTGAGAGGGCGTCTCCCATGGCAAGCTTGGGACCAGGTTTGTACTGTATGAGAATATTGAATCTCTCCAAGAGCTCCATCCAGTGGGCTTGGCGGCAAGATAGATTTGCTTGAGTTTTGAAATATATGAGCAACTTGTGGTCAGTAATGCTGTGAATTCTTCATGCTGTTTTGGATAACAATGCCATTTGACTAGACAGTGTACAATGATCATCAGTTCCTTGTTGTGGATAGGGTATCAACACTTACCATCTGTCAACTTTTGTGATTCATAAGCTACAGGCAGGAAGTCACCATCATTATTTTTGATTTTTAGTACTCCCCCAATGGATGCATCTGAGGTGTTGGTCTCCATTTGGTATTCCCTGTCACGTTTGGGGTATTGCAGGATAGGAGCTGTTGTGAGCTTCTCCTTGAGGTGTCTGAAACAGAGGTTGCATTGGGGGGTCCACACAAACTTGGATTTGGCGCCTGTTATGGCAGATAAGAGGGCAGTCAAAATGCCACAGTCAGGTATGAAGCGGCGTACATAGGCCACCATCCCCAAAAAAGGTGTGGAGCTCTAACTTATCCTTGGGTGGTGGCATCTTGCATATGGCCTATATCTTTTGACTGTCGGATTTGATGCCATCTTTTGAGACTATGTGTCCCAGGAAAGGCAGTTGCTTGCGGAAGAACTGGCACTTGGAGGGCTTGGCCAGCAGCTTGTGTTGTGCCAGGGTAGTAAAGACTGCCTCTAGGTCTTTGTGGTGCTGTTTCACCAAGGGGCTGTAGACAATGGTGTCATCTAGGTAGACTAGGGCATGCTTGCCTATGTGTGGAGCAAACACTTTGTTCATGAAGGTCACAAAGGTGGAAGGGGCGTTTGTCATGCCAAAGTTAAGCACCACACATTTGTATGAGTTGTATTTAGTGCAGAATGTCAGGAAGCCAGTCATAGGTAGAGGCATTGGGCGGCTCAGGGTGAGGTGCAGCCAAACCAGCGGGTAAGGCCCACCATAGAATGGGTGCTAACTTGATAATTTAAGATACAGATTGTCCAAGCAAGGACCAGGGACCAGAGTTGGGGACCATGAAATCCACCAACCCTGTCAAAGTAATGTAGAGTACTTCAAACAGTTGGGTAGAGGTGTTCTCAGCTGCGGCAGTAGGTTCCAGTGAGCAGTCTGGCCTTGGACTTAATGGCGGAGTCATTGGAACAAAGTACTCTGGTAGGTAGTTGTACTTGTCCTTGAACAATAAGGGCAGTATCTCAATCCTCTTTTCTTCACGCCCTATATATTTTGTACTTCTAGTCCTTGCCAACAGGTCAGCAATGAGGATGGTTTCCAAGTTTTACTCCAAATAGGCCGGGTTGGGCGGGTATTCAGTAAAGTGCACAGATCCAAAGGGGGCTCTGGGCGGACAGTATAATGCCTGGGGCGGTTTGACAGGTTGGTCTCTGGAAGGGGCAGCAACCTGGTTGTCTACTTGGACGGAATTAAGATGGAAGATCACTAATACTAGATAGGGTAGAATTTTTTCAAACAAAAGGTTCATAAACTTTATTATCAAAAATGACAATATGGTCATCACCATACCGCCAGGCCTTTTATACCATGGGGTTTGCTTCTTTGCTTTTTGCGGGCTTCAGGTCTGTGGGTGATTTTCTGACAGGGCATGGGTCTGGGCTCAGGATCCGGGGAGCATCAGGTTCTGGTTGGGTACACTCTGGCAAACAGAAGTGGCAATGCTTAATTTTGCCGCCGTGGTCCATCATGTCACTTGGGCGGGCTAATTGTGCTCCCTCTTTAGGACTGGAGACTGGCAACAGTTGGTGCTTGTTGGCAGGAATAATAGTGGGTCTTGTCCAAGCCACAGCTTCTGCATAGGTCTGGGCCCTCAGTGGCACCGGGTTGGCGGGTCTTGGTTGGACTGATTCTAGAGAACAGGAGTGGCAACACTTTGTTTTGCCGCTGTTGTTCACCATGTCACCTGGGCTGGCCAATTGCAATACTTCTTCTGGGCTGGAGACTGGCAGCAGTTTTCTGGCAGGGCTAGTAGTAGGCCCTTCCCCTACCTCCTTTAGGCAGACCACATTTCCTGTGCAGATATGGGTCTTTGGTGGCACCGGTTTGGCAGCAATCTGGCATCTATTCAGGGAATTCTTATTATTAAGCTGGCGGGTCGCGGGGCAACTTAATAATTTGGGTCTGTGAATCAACAGGTTGGTGGGTCCTGAACTGTCCTGGGGGGATCAATCCGCCCTTGGGGGGCTGGTGTCTGAATCTTGAGTTTTCAGTATAAGTATTGAAATGTCATTTATGACATAATTCCCTTCCTTCCCGGGGATCCCTTCCTTTCTGGCCTTCTTCTCAAGGTATTGTTGAATTGCTAATTGGGCGTTGGGTAGGTTGCTTAATGGTTCCCAGGTGCTTTACTTGGGGGATATCCCTTCCACTTGACATAGTACTGGAGGGCTTTGTAGTGGGTACAGTCTCCATGGACATATTCAACTTTGTATTCTTCAGAGTGTCCTACTTGGATGGGAGGGGGGTCAGTCTTGAGTTTCTGGTGGGGGAGGGAGTTTCCTTCTTTCTTGAATAGAAGCGCGCGGTGGAAGATGTTATGTATTTTCCACAAGGGGGGTAACTCCAGTTTAAATGCTACTTCACCTACTAGCTTGGTGATCTTGTAGGGGCCACTTCTTCTGTGGGCCAAATTCTGACTGGGGACGGTTAGAGGCATGTTTTGAGAATCCAAATAGACTTCATCTCCTATCTTCAGCAGCTTCCCAGAGATCCTCTTTTTATCAGCAAAAGCCTTATAAGTCTGGACAGCACGGATTATGTTCTTAAGACAGGTTTTTTGGGTGCTGTGTATCTTTTCAATCCAGGTTTGTCCTGACGGGTTTATCTCCTTACTACCAATACTGGGGTTACAAGAGGGGTCAAAACCATAATTGGCTTTAAAGGGGGACATTCTGGTAGAAGTGTGGTCTTTGCTGTTATAGGCATACTGCGCCATTGGTAGCATCTCAGCCAAGTTGTCTTGGTCAGTGTTGACATTGCATTGTAGATATTGTCAAGTATTTGGTTTACTCGTTCAGTCTGGCTGTTAGTCTGTGGGTGGTATGAGGTGGATACACAACGTTTTACCCCTAAGTCCTTCATCACTTGAGTCCAATAATTTGAGGTGAATTGGGGTCCTCTATCAGTGATAATTTCCCCTGGAGTACCATGTTGAGTTAGGATGCGGTTGTGGAAGTGCCTAGCTGTCTCTGCAGCAGTTCAGTGGGTGGTGGTAGGGATGAAATAGGGCATCTTAGTCAACCTATCTACCATGACAAGGATGGCATTGAACAAATTAGAAGGGGGAAGTTTTACAATATAATCCATTGAAACGGACTGCCAGGGTCCCGCTGGTATGTCTAGTGATCTTAGCAAGCCTTCAGGTTTGGATCTACGGGGTTTGGTTCTTCCACATGTCTCACACCCTTTGATGTAGGCAACCATGTCTTTGTCCATTTGGGGCCAAGCATAATTCTTATTGATTCCCTGGATTTTCTTGAGTCTGCCAGGGTGGACAGCCATCTCTGAGTTGTGATAGTCTATGAGTACTTTGGTCCTTGTTTTGCCTTCTGGTACGTAGATCCGGTTATGTAATAGCAGAGTGGTTCCTTTTAATGAGAATCCCTTCATGTAGTGTCGGCTATCTGGGTCTGAGGTCAAGTTGGCAATGAGTTCTGCTGAATACTTATCTAATTTCTGTGCTTTAATTATGTCAGGTTTTTGAGTCATGATCTTCAGGTACATCAATTGGATACCTAGGCTGGTAGGGTCAAGGAGTACATGTGTGTTGTGGCCCTTGGTTTCTGCAGAGGAAGGGGTCAGATCAGCTCTTCTACTCAGGGCGTCAGGTACCACGTTCACCTTCCCAGGCTTGTAGTCAATGGTCAAGGTGTAGTTGGCCAGTTCTAAGGCCCATCTTGCCTGTCTTTGGTTCAGCTTTCTGGGTTTAAAGAAGTAAACCAGGTTCTTGTGATTGGTTAGGACCTTCACTGGAAACTTGGCGCCATATAGGTACTGGCACCAATGTTTCAAGGTCTTCATTATAGCAAGCATCTCCTTGTTGTAGATTGGGTAGTTTCCTTTGGCAGGCAGCATCTTCTTGGAGTAATATGCTACAGGATGTAGCATACTATCCCCTTCTTCCTGAAGAAGGACCCCACCCACCTCAAAGTCAGACTTGTTGGTTTCCAGCACAAAAGGCTTGGATGGGTCAGGCATGGCCAGGATGGGGGCAGAGGTGAAGGCAAGTTTCAGAGTCTCAAAAGCGGTGGTGCATTCTGGAGTCCAGACAAAGGTGACCTTGTCTGAGCACAGGCGGGTCAGGTGCAGGGTGATGAGGGAAAATTTTTGGATGAAATACCTGCAATAATTTTCCAGGCCCAAAAAACTTCTCACACCTTTCCTACATTTGGGCATCAGCCAAGACATTATTGCTTCTACTTTGTCTAATCCATTGCAAACCTTCTGGTCTTCACTACGTAACCCAGGAATTTAACCTTGGACCAGAAGAATTTGCATTTCTTAAGCTTGGCGTATAAGTTTGCTTGGGAGAGTTTTTTGAGTATAAGATCCAGGTGGTGCAGGTGTTCTCCATAAGTCTTGCTGTAGATGAGGATGTTGTCTAAGTATGCAACAAAAAAGTGGTAAAGATATTCCCCTAGGACAGTGTTGATCATCCTTTGGAAAGTGCTGGGGGTATTGCATAGGCCAAATGGCATTACTAGGTATTTTTACAACCCATACCTGGTTTTGAAAGCCATCTTGTATTTGTCCCCCTCCCTGATTCTGATCTGGTTAAAAGCGTCTCTCAGGTCAATTTTTGAGTACACCTGGGCTCCAGTTAATACATTGCAAAAGTCATTGGCGTTGGGGATGGGATAGCGGTTCTTCACAGTAATATCATTCAGCTTCTGGTAGTTCATGTAGGGGCGCATTCCGCCATCTTTCTTCCCTACAACCAGCATGGGAGACAAGCAGGGGGCCTTAGACACTCAGATGAAGCCCTTTTTGTCATATCTTCCAGGTAAGCTTTCAAGGTTGCTTTCTCACAGTGATTGCAGCTATAGATGGGGCTGTGATGTGGTAGGGTACCTGGTAGCAGGTCTATAGTGTGGTTGTAGATTGAGTGGCTGGGTAGTTTTTTTTGGCCTCTTCTTTGCTAAATACATGGCTCCATTTCTGCAAGGCAGTGGGTAGTGTCCCAACTCTGGGTTCCATCTTTATGGTTAGGAGTCTGTTGTTTGGTGCTCTGCCATGGCTTATACAGAATGGAACAATATCACAAGACTCAGGTTGTCCCAAAGTGGCGGTCTGCTCACAATAGTTTAAAATCAGGCCATGTCTGTTGGACCATGAGCTGCCCAGTACTAGAGGGTGTGGCAATCCCAGCAAGAGAATCAAGGGGGTTGGATACACGTTCTGTCCAATTTTCAAAGGGAGTTCCTGTTTGCATTTGTAGCCAGTGTCCAGAGAACTGTTTCCCATGGTTACTTGTGGGCTGCGCTCTGAAGCTGTTAGTCCTAGTTCCTTTGCCAGGTTGGCGTCAATGAAGCTTTCATCAGCTCCTGTGTCAATAAAGGCCTTAATCTGGCGCTTGATCCCTGCACAATCTATGGTCACTTGGATAAATTTGTAAGATTGTGCAGAGGTGTTTATTTGTGCCAAGGATACAGGAGGTGTATTCTTCTTAAGGCATGCTCTGGTTAGGTGTCCGGCCTTGTGGCAGTAGAAACACAATCCATCTTGATAGTGGCGTTGTAACTTGTCAGGGACATTCCTGATCAATTGGGTATCATGGCCCTGCCAGCTCAGGCAGGGTACAAGTTCTGTCCTTCCTGGTTTAGACTCAGGCCTTTGAATAGGGGTAGTAGTTCCTCCAGGCTCAGTGTAGGCGGGTGGTGCTTCAACAGGTCTTTCATGGCTGAATTAACTCCCTTTCTGAAGATAATGGCGGATAATTCATCTTCAAGTTGGGTATGTGTCTTAAGTTTAAGGAACTCATCAATATAGGCTTAGATAGGGCAGTTTGCTTGACAGATCTCTAACAGAGAGTTTAGCACATAATATCTGGTGTCTTGGTCATTGCCAGTGCTCATGAGTTTGGCCTCAAATCTTGAATAGTCAAGGCAAAATTCAATATCTTCATCAGTGGCTTTCCCAAACCAATCCAGTATATCTCCTGATAATATGGCGGCCACCCCTAAGACTTTCTCAGTGTCACTGGGGTAGGTTTTGGCGTTGGTTTGGAAGTGGAGGCAGAGGACAGGCATGGTTTGGCGAGCTTCTTCTAAGATGAGTTTGCCCATCTGAGGCATATTCACCTTGGTTGTGGTCTGGTTCACTATCACATTTTGCCCTTGTGACGTGGCTGGGTTCAGGGGTTCTGCACCAGGTGCAGGGTCTTTCAATTCTTTGGCAGGTTGGTTCTTCATCCATGAGAGTATCAGGGAGGTAATTGCCTTATGGGTGTAATAAGTGATTATCACAAAAAAAGCATAGAAGTTTCCCCAAGTGTTAACAACATCTTGGGGCCCAGGTTACCGTGTTTGTAGAAGATTGTCATAATGTCAGGAAGCCAGTCATAGGTAGAGGCATTGGGCAGCTTGGGGTGAGATGCGGCCAAGCCGGCAGGTAAGGCCCACCATAGAATGGGTGCTAACTTGATAATGTAAGATACAGATTGTCCAAGCAAAGACCAGGGACCAGAGTTAGGGACCATGAAATCCACCAATCCTGTCAAAGTAATGTAGAGTACTCCAAACAGTTGGGTAGAGGTGGTCTTGGCTGCGGCAGTAGGTTCCAGTGGGTGGTGTGGTCTTGGAGTTAATGGCGGAGTCATGTGAACAAAGTACGCTGGTAGGTAGTTGTACTTGTCTTTGAACAATAAGGGCGGTATCTTGATCTTCTTTCCTCCATGCCCTATATATTTGGTACTTCTAGTCCTTGCCAACAGGTCAGCAATGAGGATGGTTTCCAAGTTGTACTCCAAATAGGCCAGGTTGGGCGGGTATTCAGTAAAGTGCACAGTCCAAAGGGGGCTCCAGGGGGACAGTATAATGCCTGGGGAAGTTTGGCAGGTTGGTCTCTGAAAGGGGCAGCAACCTGGTTGTCTACTTGGCTGGAATTAAGATGGAAGATCACTAATACTAGATAGGGTAGAATTTATTCAAACCAAAGGTTCATAAACTTTATTATCAAAAATGACAATATGGTCATCACCATACCGCCAGGCCTTTTATACCATGGGGTTTGCTTCTTTGCTTTTGGCAGGCTTCAGGTCCGTGGGCAATTTGCTGGCGAGGCATGGGTTTGGGCTCAGGATCCGGGGAGCATCAGGTTCTGGTTGGGTACACTCTGGCAAACAGAAGTGGCAATGCTTAATTTTGCCGCCGTGGTCCATCATGTCACTTGGGCGGGCTAATTGTGTTCCCTCTTTAGGACTGGAGACTGGCAATAGTTGATGCTTGTTGGCTGGAATAATAATGGATCTTGTCCAAGCCACAGCTTCTGTGTAGGTCTGGGCCCTCAGTGGCACCGGGTTGGCGGGTCTTGGTTGGACTGATTCTAGAGAACCGGAGTGGCAACACTTTATTTTGCCGCTGTTGTTCACCATGTCACCTGGGCTGGCCAATTGCAATGCTTGTTCTGGGATGGAGACTGGCAGCAGTTTGCTGGCAGGACTAGTAGTAGGCCCTTCCCCTACCTCCTTTAGGCAGATCACATTTCCTGAGCAGATATGGGTCTTTGGTGGCACCGGTTTGGCAGCAATCTGGCATCTATTCAGGGAATTCTTATTATTAAGCTGGCAGGTTGCGGGGCAACTTAACAATTTGGGTCTGTGACTCAACGGGTTGGCAGGTCCTGAACCGTCCTGGGGGGTCAATCCGCACTCAGGGGGCTGGTGTTTGACTCTTGAGTTTTCAGTATAAGTATTGAAATGTCATTCATGACACAGAAGGCTGTTTTGGGGATGTCTTTCTCCTTAATACAAATCTGGTTGTAGCCTGCAGTCAGATCAATCTTGGAGAAGACTGTGGCTCCTCCCAAGGCATCAAAGAGATTGTCAATCAGCGGTAGTGGATAGAAATTCTTGATGGTAACTTTGTTTAGGGCTTGGTAGTCTGTGACCAGACTTAAGGTACCGTCCTTCTTGGCCACAAATAATACAGCGGCCCCAAAAGGAGACTGTGAGGGGTGAATAAGTCCTTTCACCAATGCTTCCTTGAGGTAGGTGCATAAGGTGTTGTCTTTGTTCAGGGTCAACCTGTAGATAGGACGCTCTTTTGGTACAGCTTCTTTGAGTTGGATGGAGTGCTGAATGTGTTTCTCTGGGGGCAACCCAGTAGATCTTCCTTGAAGCTTTCCGGATGGCAGGCCACAATTTTGCAATCCTGAGGTGTGGAGGTATCCTGATGATCCTTGAAGTGTATGATCTTGTACTGGCAGGGGTCCCAGTCAATTGCCTTCAGGTTTTTCTTCTTGTCCAGGGTCTCTGTGATGCGCACAAAGACGTGGTTACATAGGAGTTGGTCCACGGAGTCAGGGCAGATCTGGTGATTGACACCTTCACGCTTGATGGTCAATACTGAGGTTGCCCAGTCTACGTGAGGATTGTTCTTTTGCAACCAATCCAAACCCAGTACAATGTCAAACTTTGAAAAGTCAATGACGGGACCTTGGATGGTGAAGTGTAGGTTCTCAAGCATGACAGAGAAGGGGGCTGTTTCCCTTGTCACAGCAATGTGGTGTTCATCAGCCAGGACCACGTTTTTAATCCGTGAAGGATTAGTGGCTAGCTTGAACTTATCTACAAAGCTGCTGTTGACTATGGTTTGATCTGCACCCAAGTCCAGGAGTGCCAAGCCTGTGTAACTGCAAAAATGGAAAGGATAGGACATCAGTTTATTGGGATGTCTGGCAATGGTGTACAGTACTGGGTCCTGTTAGGGTACTTGGATCATTGGATATTGGCCCACATCCTTGGATTGGTACTCATCATTGGGAAAATTGGGAGTTGTTTGGGGAGAGCTTGGCTTGCTTAATGCTCTCCCCAAGCTTTTTCCTCATCTTGATTGCCTTGCATGGCAGTGATACAGAAATGAGTACAATTTGACTGGCCATTGTTTCCATTCCCATGTCTGTTTGAGCTTGTGGGTTTATGGTTGGTGTTATTCCTGTTGCTTCTAGGAGGTGGTCAAGTGGAACGCCCTCCTGGATAGGAATTCTTGGGTCTTTCCTGTTTCCCAGTTTGTGCCTTATGGAGGGCATTGGATGTTTGTTCCACTTTCTCTGCTTTGCGGTAAGGCTTTATAGGTTGGTCACTTGGTCCAGGTTCACATGTCTCATTATATGCAGCTTAAGGGTGTCATAGTGCATGAGGTGTGTAGCTGGGGTATCAAAGGCCATTTCAGATGGTGCACAAAGTTGGAGTTCCTTGTAGGCAAGGGTGAGCTCCTTCACAGTGCCTTTCTGGGTTAGATTCTTTACTTGGCATATGATCATGAGCGCCGTGTCTTTAAGCACAAACCTTGCCAAGAAGTCTTGCTTGAAGGTATCCCAGTTCTTGTTGGTGTGTTCTCTGTACCACTTGTCACACCAGGTGCTAGTGTTGTGGGTCATGTGGATGGAGATCTCCACAATTCAAAATTGCTGTGGGCATTCCATCTGGGCCAGTTTGCTCTAGGCGGACTGGATCCATGCGGCAGCATTGTTGTCGTTGGCCCCAGCAAAAGGTTCCAATGCAGCACTTTGCAGTCTTTGGGCTACATAGACAGGCATGGTGTTTTTTTTGGTTGGTTGTGGAATAGAGGAGGGAGCCTGAAAGAGCCCTTGTGCAGACATGGCGTTGAAGGCGGGTAGTGGAATCACCGTATTCTGGTACAGGACAAAGCCATTGAGTATCTTGGCACCAGGAGTGTATGGGGTCCAGTCCAGAGGGAGGCCAGACATAATTCTGTCAAGGATTTGTTGGCTATGGCATGTGCGGGCAACAGGCAGAATTTTACAAGATAAGATAGGATGGACAACCTACCTGTGCTACCAATGTCATAACTGTGCTGTTTTAGCAGAGTTACAAGGGGAAGGGTATTTAGAAGCTAGATAATAATCTTTATTGAGGAATAGGAATTATATAGTCATTGTGAATCAAGGATAACAGGAACATGATTGTGTTGATCACATGGTTGGATGGTGAAGGGGGTGGCTTGATCCTGGTAATAAGGCAAGCACCAAACTGAGGTATCCACCATAAGGGATCATCATTTGTTTGTGTTGTTGGATTTGGCAATTTGAGCTGACTTCCTAGTCTGGCTTTGAGTGGCCGGGTAATTGGATTGCAGGTCACAAACTTGCTTACTCATAACCTTGCTGGCAGGTTGAGCCTGCTGTTTTGACATTGTTAACAGAGTGTATATTTTAACCTGATAGTTGTATTTTGTTTAAATATGAAACCATTTTGTTTAAATCTGAGGTATTTTTGGTTGTTGCCATAGCTTCTAAAACTACTTTACCTCACAAAATCTGACTGAAAAGTTTACAGAATTACTACCAATAGGTAAATATACAGGCTGTAAAATGCACTATGTATCAATATTTGTACTAAATGTTAATGGCTCTCTAATATAAACACAGTCCATTTAAATAAATTAAAATGAAAAAAGCCTTGTTTACAATGAATTTTATTAAACAAAATGCATTAAGTTATGCACATACTATCAAAATATCAAGAGTTGATGTCTAATTGCAATATTCTAATGCAATATTTACATTTATGGTCTTTAATTTATTAATGATGATGAAAAATATCAATGTGTTGAAGGTAGTACTATAAAAACCTGTTTTTTGATGTAATTCAAACAAAATTTCAAATATCTACAGCCTTATCAAAAAATTAGAGTCAGCCCTCCAAAAGATTGTTGAGCTTAAACATAAAATAAGGGAAATTGTGGTAAATCAACTGGTAAATGAGGGAAGGGCCTTGGTCCAGCAAAACAAGATCACAAAAAATATCCTGGGAACAATAGTCAACAAAGAACACAAGGAAATAGTTTTACATCTTAAAAAGGAAATACTCAAGCAGTTAGATTTCAAAAGTGAAAGATACAACTTGTAGGAATTTGAAAAAACTAACAGAAAGAATACTCAAAAAATCAAATTTATTGAAGGAAATGAAAGCTCAAAGGAAGTTAACACAAATGAAGAGGAAACTGATCAAATGGAAACAGATGAAAACAAAACACAAACAAGAAGCAGAAGTGCCTCAAGAAACAATGAAAATTCAACTAATGAAAATCAAGAGGAAACACAAGTAACACAGAAAATAAGGAAGATCAAGCCCAGAAAAACAAATGAAGAGCAGCCAACGCTCATGAAGTTCACTGAAGGGGCGCCTGTGGCTGAGGGGGCTTCAGGGGAAACAATCAGTAAGTCTTTTTATGTTTTTACTTATATTTACTTTAGTTATAACTAGGAATGGGGACAAGGTTGCAGAAGTGGCGGCTTTCACGCTGAGTTGGTTTTACAGGGGTTATCAATCACTGGTAACCCATGTAAAGCAAATAAATAAAAATGAAATAAATAAAATAATTCAAATGAATATGAATAATTTTGCAAATATAGAAGCAAAAGCCAGGGAACATTTACCAACTGCGGGGTGCTTGCCATTGATTAGAGAAGCATATAAAATAGGAGAAAATATCAACTTTAAAGAGATGACTGAAATTTGTGGGGATATCAAAATAAACTTTGATGAATATATTTATGAAAGTACACAACAATCTCCCTTTTCAAATATCAATGAATATGAAAAACCCCTAATAAAAACCAACTTTCAAATAGGAACTGAATATCTTAAAACTGAAATTTTTAACAAAGTATTCAAAGCATTATCAGATAAAGTTGGGGATGAATTCCTTGTGAATACATTTAAACCTTTATTTATTTTGTTTGCCAAGGCATGAGGGCAGATACAAGTTGGGCGCCCCCTGGAACCATCTTCAAGTTCAATCAAACATCCTATATCAACAGATTAGTTCAAGTATACAAAAGATTATGCATGTTTTCTGAAAAACATACCTTGCAAAGGATTCATGTTGCAGTATACCTAGGAATCCTACTACATTGCATATTAAAAACTAACGTCAAAAAGTTGGAGGATGTACCTATACAACTTGATATATACCAATTAGCACTAGAACACCAGAAGACACTGCGGGGGTATAGGACAGTCAAGCACATCCTGTATGACTCTTTTGCACTAGCATTGTTGTATGGGGTTTATGTGCCTCCCAAAAAGAATCTGCTGATTGATTTGCTTACCTGCCTCCCTTTTATTAAGTGTTTGGCAACCACCAGGGTGCAGGGCGCCACCCCTCTAGCAATTGCATCCAGGGTTGTCCACCACGTACAGAAGAGTACATGGATTCAATTAGACAATCTAACTGAAAATTTGATTTCAGGGTATAACTCCCTGGAATAACCACATTCCATTTGCAATTTGCATCTCCCTAATAAATTATATTCCCTTGTAATTTAACTTTTTAATTTTTATTTTTTAATTTTTTATTTTAAATATTAAAATTTAAAGTTTTAAAATTTAAATATTAAAATTTAAATATTAAAATTTAAATATTAAAATTTAAATATTAATATTTAAATATTAATATTTAAATTATAATAATAATATATCTAAATATATTATAAGACATTAGTTATAGTTGCAAACACGTCAAATAATAATAAAAATAATTAAAAATGTTTTTATTTACTAGCTCGTCAAGTACAGGCTCATTTATTACATAGTTAAACATTGAGAACTGAATTTATCTGCAACAGACATCCTGCTCCACTTATGTTCTAAACAAGTGCTTGTTTAGAACTCAAATTACCTTTCCCTTGTAATATGATTTGATAAATATATTTGATATGCTTGACCCATGTCATAAGTACTAATTAGTAAGAGATACATGAAAATCATTGGTTTTTGTGTTGTGTGGCTATAATGGCACTGAAATATTAAAGATCAGATGAAGACTTGCAAGGTCCAATTTGTGGCTTAAAAAAGCCAAAGTACCAACAAGAATTCACAATTGTTTAAATAAAATTAATATATTTCTATCTTTTTAATTTATTTATTTGTTAGTGCAACAATCAATACAATATTCAGTGCATTATAATAAAAATATGTGTTTTCATATCTGGTAAAATTAATTTTACTTACCTTTTGTATGTATTCTTATATGTCTATAATACAATCAAACGTCACGTCATTATGTATAAATAATAATTTTTGAGCCCTAATAAAAACAAAATAAAAATAAAAACAAATAAACCCCAGAGCACCCATTTATCTGATTGGCTCAGAGGCAAGGGTTTTGGGAAGGAAGGATTCTGAGTGCTCATAGAAAGCCACCACCACATCAGGTGGCATTGCAAATTGGCTAATCTTGAGAATTTTGAAGAGATCCTTGATGACCTGAGGGAGGCCTTTCTTCACCTTATTCTTGATCCACCCAAAGACCTCCTGGATTGGGTTAAGGAATGGAGAATATGGGGGGAAGAGGAGTCTCATTGGACAATCAGCAAGGCAGTGGTTGGAGGAATGGCTATTCTTGTCAATGGGTGGAAACTCAGAAACAACCAGATCCACTTTGTGGAGCCTGACATTATCCAACACAACAATGTTGGCTGTGCTGCTGTAATTGATCTGGAGGTATTCCTTCACAGCTTGGACAAAATCAAGGAATTTTCTGTTATTATGGGAACCCTTGATCATCTGGTATTGATCTAACCCATGAGAACCAAGAAGCGCTACCATTGAATAGGTCTGGGAGCAGACAGCTGCACAATTTTAAAGTTACGCCTCCCCCTTAGGCCTCCACTTCAATTCCTGCCAAATGCTTGGTAATTTCTACCAAATTATGTTTGAATATTTATCTGAAAGGTTACTGAAAAAGCCCAAGAAAGGCCATTAATCTAATATTTTATAATTATTCTGAAGATTCCCCCACCTAACCCACCCAAGAGACACCTCTGATTAAATAACATGTGCAAGAGAGGCCAGGAGCAGTGATAATTGCATCCAAAGTATATTCTGGATGTTATTTGGTTCAGTTTTCCTTTCAACTACATTCATTCAAAATTTGTCAAGATCTTCCTGCCTCAAGAAATGCATTTGTATCTTCTCATATCATTGGTCAATTAGTTTGTGACATTCAATCTACCACCCCAATCCTATCCCATCCCTTAAATGAATGCAAGAGTTGTAAAAGACCTTGCTTCATCATTCTCTACTCTAATAAAGTTCAAAATTTGTTAGTTTAATTTGGCCTTCTGGTTTTGCCTGTTGCTTTTGGTGTTCAGTCTATTCCTTCTCCCCTTTGGCCTCCCAGAAATTGTTAGCAGCAATCTTTTGGTTGTTGCTGAAACCGCGATTTTATTGTGGTTGAGAGCTTGGTTTTATTTCCTCTTAACCTGCTCCCTAATTCTCACAACAATGGGCTACGCCATCCTTGGACCCCTTCTTGACCCACCCATGCCTAGACCTGAGTGGGGAGGAAAACAATGATTTGTTGATGTAAAAGAATTGGACATTTCCTGACTTTTTGAGAGCCACATAGGTCTTGGCATAAATGTGTTGATCCTCAATTGTTTTTTTGCTGTTCCTATTGTGTGGAGAAACTCTGAGGACCTTTCATGAGAATCCCAAATTGACTGTTGCTTGGTAAACAAGGGTTTTAGAGACAGAAAGCCCAAACTTTGTGGCCAACATTAATTGGACAGCAAGTGTGTCCAGGTGGCAATCCTTGGCCACCCACTGCCTGATTGCCTTGAGATGGGTGGGCTGAAGTAGGATGGGCTGCTGCTTAGCCTTGGTGGATTCAGCAATTTGCCCAGTATTGCCATGCTTTTTGTTGATATTGCCAATATATCTGGCTGTGACACCAAATTGGGACGCAATATCCCAAACTGCCATTCCCCCGTTCAAGCAGTTGAGGAGAGCTTCATGCTCATTATTTGTCAACCAATGCCGGCCCTTGGCAGGTACCACAGCATCCTGGATAGCAGGCTTGACACAGGGGATGGGGACCTTTGTGTAGAAGGTGGGATCACACTTGGTTGCGCTGGCGCCGTCAATGGTGGCATACAACACAGGTGCAGATGGCTCCTCAATTGTGGCTAATGGCTCATAGGTGGTGTCAAAGATGCAGGGGCAGGAAGTGGCAACTCTTGGATCAAGAGTGCAGGGCCGGGTGACAACTGGGTACACAGTAGAGGTGTAAGTAACCGCAGTGTTCCCGGTGATCCTGATGTAGGAGACTTTGGTGGTAGGCCTTGAGAGCGGCTTCTGTCTTAGATTCAGGCTGCCCCGCAGGCTGGTGCAGAAGCTGGTTGAAAATGTGATTGATGGTCCATAAAAATAAAATAAAAAATATATTTTAGATTAAATATGTATTTATTTGGATTTATTGGTTTAGTTGTGGGTAGTTGTTTTCTCTTGATTTAGCCTTGAATAGTAACAGAATTTTTATATCCGTAATTTGAAGTGTATAATATTGTATACTTTCCAGGTTTGGATAATTTTAAAGTTTAATAACTTTTTATGTCTAAACATGGTTATTTAGATTGAATTTTTCATTTGATTTTAGTTGTTGTGGAGCTTCCTGATTTGGGTTGGTGTTTCCTAGTGTGCTTATTGTACATTAAATTTGGGTTACAGTTCCCGCAATTAATATCTGAGTTTACTAGTGACATTCAAAAGTGATTTGAAATTTGGTTCTTGGATTTGACAATCCTGCAATTTCAAAAAACATAGTAAACTTAATGAAAATGGTTGATGGATTTGAACACTTCAAATATGATTCCAGTTAATTCATTTTGTCCATTGGAAATATGCAGTTTGACTTGAACTTTGAAAAGTGTCTATGAGTTCCCACATTTTTAAAAATTCAAATAAAAATACAAAGAATTCAATTTAATTAAAAAAAAGGCCATCCCGCAAAAGTGATTCAAAATTTGGACCAAGGATTTGACAATCCTGCATTTTTACGTTCAGGTTCTGAATTTACAGTATCATTTTTGTTGCATGATCACTATCACATTTGATGTAGACTAATTTAGAGGGTGACTAAGTTATGTTTGTTTTAAATATGGGTTGCTTTAATTTGCTGCCTCATTTTTAGAATTATGTGTTTGATTTAATTTTGTTGTGTGGGTGACTATTTTTTTAACCTGGACCTAGATAAATGGAGGGTTTATTGAGTAAATTGACCTTCAACTGGTTCCAGTTGAAATTTGTTATGTGAATTAACCTATTTGTTATGAACTGAACCATTTTTTATCTAAACAGATTGTAAAACTACTGTATCTGCAAAAACAAAAAAGATAAGCAAGGAGTTTATTTCCAGTTTGGGCAGCAAATAGTATAGGATTGCTGGAGGATACTTGGATCATGGTAATTGAATACATGTCCTGGTCTATGTGTAAGTATCATATTATGGGGGAGGGTGGCTTGCCTAAGCACTCCCCTGACCTTTTCCTTTCTCAGGTGCAGTGCCAGTGCTAATATGACTTTCTTGAGTGTTATCATTTCCACTTTAAGGGCTAGAATTGTTGGCCCAATTGACTTGTTTATTAAGACAGGTGTTCTTTCTAGCTAAGAGGCTCTCATTTTGTTTATTAGTCATGTGTAAGTTCTCAGATTTTTGAGCAGCTTATTTTCCTTTAATAACACTTGGAGATTGTTGCATTGGCTCATATCAAAGTGACGTCTAATGTGTGACAGAAAGCCGGTATAAAAGTCCAGTTGTGGGCAATCTTCTTCAAAGTTAGTTTTGCTGAGGACCCAATCCTGGATGTCCTCATAGGGCACAATTTATTCTTTAATAGTTCCTGTCATCTTAAAGGTTCTGAGTTATGTCATTATTATCATGTCAGAGTCCTTGTTGGCAAACTTTTCCAGGAAGACTTTCTTAAACATGTCCCAGTCTTTATAATGGTTAAGTTTCTTTCAAACCAGTCACTCACAAATTGGGAGACTTCCCCTGTTACTTGTAGGGCAATATTGCTATCACAGGGTCTTTTGGGTTAGCTGACTTGTGTAAAAAAATTCTGGGTACTTTGGATCCAGAGGTTGGTGTTTTCTTGATACATTCATACAAGCATCCCAATTTATGCTGCATAGAGACATTGGAATATAATGTTGGATATTTTGAGATGTCTTGAATTGGATGTGGGTTTAGAACTTCATGAGTGCTGAGAAAATTGTATTATTCACTGAGTAAAAAGATATTGTTGAAGACAGTGTATTGGTGGAGATGTCATGGTCTTCTTATTTTGCCAGCCAGTAGGGAGGGCCATCTGATAGTTTTTTCTTTGAAGGAATTTTTCTTTGAGTTGTGTAAGTGTGGATAACCTACCTGTGCTATCACTGTTGAGTATATACTTCTGGGAGCTATATTAAATAAGATAAAAGAGGAACTAATAATAAAATAATACTTTCTTTGATATGAATATAGAGAATTATATAGTATCATAGGAAGTCACATACTGTTCATGTACATCATGACAGTCATTGTCATGAATGACATTTCAATACTTGTATTGAAAACCTGGGAATTGAAACCTGGGTCTCAGGAAAAGCCTTATGTTGACCAGAGTGAACAAGAAACTGCCCAATTGCCAGTTGGGTCAAACCCTGGACCACCAGAGATAGATGACCCCAAACAGGGGAAATGAAAACCTGCCAACCTGCCAAGCGTCAACACTGGAGGTTTGAAATCAAA
Source organism: Entomophthora muscae (assembly GCA_014839935.2). NCBI lineage: Eukaryota > Fungi > Entomophthoromycota > Entomophthoromycetes > Entomophthorales > Entomophthoraceae > Entomophthora > Entomophthora muscae. Next base: position 86,667 of record QTSX02005817.1, read on the forward strand.
ATTGGAGACCCTGGAATTGAACCCTGACCCTCCAAAGACTACTTGAGTCACACAAAGTGGACAGGAACCCGCCAACTTGTTAAATTGCAAACCCAAGTTGACGAGTTACTCTGAGACCCGCCAGTCTCCCAAGGACAATTTCCCGAATGGTCACCAGACTGCTACCAACCTTGCGCCACCAAAGATCCGGACCCATGCAAAGGTTGTAGCTTGCCTTAAGGAGGTTAAAACAAAACCTACTGCTAACTCTGCCAATGACCGCCAGCAGCTGCCAGTCTTCCGTCCAGAATAGATAGTATAATTGAACTACTCAGGTGACATAGTGAACAGTGGCAGTGGAACAAAGCATTACCACTTCTATTCACCAGAGCAGGCACAACCTGGATCTGCCGCCCTCAAGACTCTAAGCCAAGATCCATGCCCCACCAGTGCCTTGTCTGCGAACCTGAACTCTGCAAAAATCAAAGAAACAAAAACCCATGGTATAAAAGCCCTGGCAGTATGGTGATGACCATATTATCATTTTTGATAATAAAGTTTTATGAACCTTTGGTTTGAACAAATCTTACCTTATCTAGTCTTAGTGATCTTCCATCTAAACTCCAGCCAAGTAGACCATCAGGCAACTGCCCTCTCTGTAGACCAACCTACTGACCCTCCCCAGGCACTATACTGTCCCCCAGGAGCCCCCTTTGGACCTGTGCATTTTACCAAATACCCACCCAACCCTGCCTACATGGAGTACAACTTGGGGACCATCCTCACTGCTGATCCCTTGGCAAGGACTAGAGAAACTAAATACATAGGACGTGAAGGAAAGAGGATTGAGGTGCCGCCCTTATTGTTCAAAGACAAGTACAATTATCTGCCTGCCTACTTTGTTCCCATGACTCTGCCCTTAACCCCACAACCCGACCGCCCAATGGAGACCCCCACTGCAGCTGATACTATGTCCACCCAACTGTTTGGAGTACTCTACATTACTCTGACAGGAATGGTAGACACTATGGTGCCCAATTCAGGGCCCTGGTCTTTGCTTGAGCAATATGTATCCTATATTATCAAGTTAGCACCCATCCTATGGTGGGCATTACCCTCTGGCCCGGCCGTATTCTGTCCCGAGCCAACCAATGCATCTACCTATGCCTGGCTTCCTGACAGTCATGAGGCTTGTCCAGATAAAATTTTCATTTAGGATTCAAAATTTTGATCCCTATACAACACAAGTGTCTGATAAAAATACCACCAATTATTTATTAATCAGTTGTTTCTTGGGAATTTTTTCCAAGAGAAAGGAATTGTAGATGTTGTGATATATTTATGATTTGAATCAGATCTCTTTAAATCAATCAAGCTTACTTTTCTCAAGTCAAGTCAATTTTCAGCATAGAGGTTAAACACCCAATCATATAAAAGTATCTTAAACAATCTGCTGCTTCTTTCAATTTTAATCCACAAATTTTGAAGTTGAATAATCTATGCAAATAAGCCTCTTTAATATGGTTGCAAGGATTGAGCCACAATCCAATAATCAAGCAATTACATGTAATTCTTTAAAGTCCAAGTAGCCTATATTTTCATTTCTAGATAATTTAGGCCACACTCCACTGGATTCAACATCCATGCTTTCAAAGATATAAGGGAATGTATGTAAGGATGAGCCAATTCAAGTGTTGGCTTGGCCATTGTCTTTAAATTTAAAATAATATAAAAACAAGTCAACTTAATTTCTTATAGCTTGAGTACACTCAAGCTGACATTACAGAAAGACTTGCTTTCATAATTATTAACTCTGCTGTTGGTGATATCTGTTTCTCTATAACTGAAATAAATTGTTTGACTTTCACACCTACAGTCATTACAAGCGGAATGAATGGCTCCGTAAAAGGGGTACATTCTGCGAGCAGTGTAAATCTTCTGGTCTCTAATGTTATGATATCATTGGATTTACACTTATTACACCTCTTTAAGCAAATAAGTGGTTCCAATCAATTCCCAATTTCACCCCTTCACTGCCTTATGATTATGGCATATTTCCTAAATCACTCATTCTAGTATATAAGTTGAGATTCAACAAATACTCAACTATCAATAAATCATTTCCTCAAAACTACTCTTTCAAGTGCTTTGCTAGCTAAACCAAATTACCAGGATTAATTCTCTTGGTTTACACTAACCACAATAGATAAAAATCTATAGGATCAAGATTTTAATAAGAGTCAGACTCGGAGTTTTGTTTGTTTTTGAAGACAATCTGATTTGATTGGGCTACTTAATAAATCCAACCAACCTTTTCTTCTAGCAAGCTTTTATTTTAGATTTTATTAGAATGTGGTCATAAAATGTGGATCCCACCTAGGGCTGCATCGGCAACAAAAAGAGACGATTACGGCATTTGCTGTAATCGTCCCGTTTGCCCTTCCCCGTCTACTTCTTTCGGATTCCCCTACTGGGGGAATCCGAAATTTCATTAAAAAAGAAGGCCCCGATGGCCTTCTGTTTTCCAGACGGGCCAGAAAAAAATAAAAAATAAAGTAAAATTTAATTTTTTAAAAATTAAATTTTCAAATTTATAATTTAAATTTTTAAAATAAAAAGTTAAAAAAATTTATTTCAAAAAAATTCGGAAATATAATTTCCAGATGTTATCTTTTATGAAACGATTTCAGACGGGTAGCTTCTTTTTAGAAAAGAAGCCACCCGTCCGAAGTCCGACGCAGCCCTAATCCCACCCTTCTACTAGCTTCTGGAACTCCCCAGGAAATTTCATCTATCGATTCTAAGCCTTTGAATAAATTCAGCTATAATTTAACACTAGGCCAATCACTCCACATCATACAAAGCTTAAAACAATTTCAAACCTATAATGTCACAGTTATGACAAGGCTTAGTACAACTTATAGTTAGAATGATTGTACTATATATAGACCAAATATAATATCTTTTATATTTTTAGCTGACGTTCTACTTCATGGCCTGAAATAGATCATAAGCCAACTAACTACTCTTGGTAACATATAACCATCTTCATATAGCCCCAAGTCTTAAATTTTGAATTTTTATTAAACTATCAGTATACTATGTCAACTTCAAATTATCACCAACTTGCAGGGAGTCATCTTAATCCACCACCTCAATACGAGGAAGACTCACACAAGAAGCCTTCGCCTTCTACATACAGTCAACAGCAACCTCTTATTTCTAATCAGGGGGTTTCATCTGTCGATGAAGATGACTTTATGTATGGACCAACTCTCTCTCAGGCAGATGGGGAAATTAGAAGAAACTTTCTCAAAAAAGTATATGCTATTCTTACTGCTCAAATCTTAGGAACAGCACTTTTTAGTTTCATGTTTTATTCAGTAAATTCAGTTCAACTATTTTTGTTTCGCCACACTTGGGTTGTCTACCTGTCCTGTTTTGCTGCTCTTTTAAATATCATGGTCCTTTTCTGGAAGCGACACTCCTATCCTACGAACTTTATCCTCCTGTCTTCATTTACCTTTCTTGAAAGTATTGGCATTGGTACTATAGTGAGCTTCTACAAATCTACAGTGGTACTCCAAGCACTTTTCCTTACACTCGGGATATTCCTTGCATTGACACTCTTTGTCTCACAGACACGATATGACTTTTCTTCCTTTGCGCCATACTTAGGAGCAGGCTTATGGGTTTTGATTATATTGTCATTCATTCAGATCTTTTTCCCTTTCAGTTCAGGCTTCCAGTTAGCTATCGCCATTGGGTCTGCTTTCCTCTTTTCTGCTTATATTGTTGTCGACACCCAGATGATTATGAACCGCTTGAGTCCTGAAGAATATATTGTCGCTTCAGTTGAGCTTTACCTCGATATCATCAACCTTTTCGTTGCTCTCCTCCGGATTTTCGGATCTTCCGATCGGGACTAGGCTTTCACTTGGAGCTCTAGCAGTCGATAAAGCTTGATCAAACATCCAGATTCAGAAATCAATTATACAATTCATTACTTTGGATGTCTTCATAAAGCCATTTTTATACATACTTTATTTGGCTTTCGACTTTTATCATTCTAGGCTTCTATTTAAGCCTTTCAGTCCAGATTTAACAATTTTTTGATCTGTCTTATCGAGCAATTTTGCTTATTTTATAATATTTAAGTCATCACGTTAATATTGTTTCTAACGCAGCTAAAATAATCTTCTTGATGTGTAATATATGGTTTCCTCTCCGACAGCTAAGCTAAGCTCTAACTTTACTTTTAACATAAGCTTCATCAATCTTAAGGATGGATTTTATAATAACACTGACTATGCAATTAAAACTATGACTAGAATCAAACCGAAATATACCAAAGTTACCGTTACATTCCATAATATTACCATGAATTAGGCTAGTGCCTATTATTTATAAACGACATTTGCATAGATTCAGGATGCTGAGTTATAATCTCGCTGTGATGAGTAATTTCATAGCTATTGGCCAATATTCAGCATGCCTATTAACCTTAGTAGTGCTATGATTTAAATACGTCGACTAAACTCAGGCTCTCATTTGAAACAATTTTTTAAAATCCTTTAAGTTATGCTGTTAGATGTGATACTTCATTCTTAATGTTATGGCCGTACTTATTAAGGGTATTACATCATTTAAAAGGACGAAGTATTTTCAACGTTTATGGGAAGTAAATAAGGTGTTTAGGGGGCGGACTGGAACCCTCCGACTTCTATTTTGATGATCCTCGCCCTCCCTTTTGCCGAAATGATAGTTCAGTCACATGATAATCAACCACACTATCATTCTCACTCATACCTGATCCTTGAATATTGGTAGGATCAAGCCACAATAATTTTAGATTAAAAGCCAAATCTATCACTTCAATAAAATTATTCTCCACTCATATTATTCTTGCTTCCCCTCTGTAAGTTGCCCCATTGTTACTAGTAGCACTTCATTTTTGACTACACTGAAAAAGATGATGAGCCCATATGAACTTTTTACCTTTGTGCAGGTTCTAAACCAAGCCATATATGTAAACATCTAAAAAGACATGTTCTATCTTCACAACACGGCTGAATAAATCCTGCAAGTTACACTGTACTTAAAGGCTATATTACACTCAAGGTATGTGCAAAGATCATTAAGCACATCTCTACCCTGAACCCTACCACCACACCCCCTACAGGTGGACTTGCTTTCACCAAGTATATCATAATCGATAAATTCTTTGACTTCTGTTTGTTCAATGAAATTGAGGATATTATCTTTGTTTTTACCAAACTTCACAATATCCACACTGCCATAAATGCTGAGTCCAGGAAGCTGGCAGGCACATCTTTGAGGCTGCTGCTAACTTTTTTGCCACCTGGACATGTTAGAGTGAAGTGGCAGGCTGCACTATTCAAGGACATCTGATGTGGATAGAATAAACAGATTATGAGTTGCTTGAAGAGTGTCAGGCCAAATTGGGATAAGGGCTTTAACATTTTGGCTCATATCAAGATATAGCAGAAGATTGAAGTCAAAATTTTAAATAAGAAATTTATTTGTAAAGGGATATCAGAGTAATCACCAACAAAGAGAGTCATGTATAGTGTAAACCAGAAAACCATCAGGGAGTCAGCAGTGAGCTGTACCAAAACAGAGAATAACTTGTCAAACACAGTGTCAGGGCCCCTAATAACCCTGACAAAGAACTAAACAACATCAAAACTAAGGGATTCAAATTTGTGATTGCACAATTGCCTGATTGAGCCTGAGAATAAGGGTTCTTTAACTCACGCCACCATTCTCCAACTGCCAATATTGATGCCCTGGGGACGCCTGCACCTGGAGGTACCCTCAGAAGCGGCCTTTACCTCCAGGAATGCTTCCTATTGGCCAAACCCCTCAGAATTTGGGGGTTTTTGCCCCAAAGGATCCCTGGAAGACCACAAGGTTTAGCTCATGCACCAGGACCTGAAATTAGTGTATTTCTACCCCTGGATAGCCAATCAAAAGATGTCAATGCCAGGAAAACAATGGCATGTGACCAGCTGACCAATCAAGATGCTCTTCCAAGCCTAGAGCCAACTTTCCAGCAGTATATAGCTGGGGAAAAAGGATATTTCTTTCCTGTTGACATCACTAAATAGAAATTTTATTGGTTAATGCACTCTGAGCATTTATAATTCTCAGATGTTTGCTATATTATTAAAATTTTATACTGTTGATGCTATCAAATAGAGAGTACCTTCAGTACCAACGCCATTGCTGGGAAACAGAGCAACACCTTGCTGCCTCTGACCAACCAATGTTAGCCTTTGTTTCTTCTCCTAGAGTTCTGAACCAGGAAATAGCTCCTGTTCTGCACCCCTTCTCTCTTTTCCTGGTGCTCTCTGCTCCACCAACTTGCCGCGTCAAGTCAGCTCATGAGTGCCGCTACTAGAGAACTCCCTCTTGTTCCTTCTATACTTTCATATGACTACAGCAAGCTTGGGTTTGCTTACCTGACCATGCTAGGGCTTGCTGAGCAAGTGATCCCCCACATGGGAGTGTGGCGTCCTTGGACCATCACTGCCAATTATGTGATGAGGATGGCCCCCGTCATCTACTGGGTCTTTCAGGCTTAACCCTTCCCCTCAACTGAAGGCTCTCCTGTAAGCAACCCAGGCCATGACACACAGGGGCAAAAAAGCTCAAATGTTCAAACATTTTTTAGGGGAAACTTTCTTTATTAAATGTAATAAAGCTATCTATAAACAAGCTTCTAGGAAGAAAGAGGGAAAATTTTTCAGTTTCTGATTGGTTGGCCAGATTTCTTTTCAGTGATTGGGGAGTCTACCTTGGAATTTGACTCAATGCTTTCATAATTCTGAAAGTTTTGGTGGCCAGCAGGTCAAGCACCTTCAATGTTAACTAATTAGTAGTAAATATTAACTTCCCAAAATCAATAGGCAAAAAGGCAGGATATTCAGATTTTTTTAAGACAACTGAGAAACTCCTGCTCCAAAAAATTTCTTGTCAATAACAACGTTTAAGTTGTCTAACTTGGTTAAGGGCTTGAGGGCAGTTTTTTTGTTGATTTCTGGTTCTGTGAGGGTGCACTATTCCTTTTCTTTGGTTTTTACTGTAACAGTACCCCAATGTTTGGATTGACCCCCATGGCCTAAAAATAACAAGCTGGTCTCCCTAAGTAGCCAAGCATATTATGCCAGTGACAGAAGACTAAAGAAAATGTCCAGATAGCCAATCAAGATGTTCTATGTAGTCTAAAGCCAATTTCTAAGCAGTATATAGCTGAGAAAGTTGGGAAATCCATACTTGTTGACATTGTCTAATAAACAACTGCTACTTAATACAATTTGAGCACCTTGTATTTGTAAGAATTTATTATATTTCAACTAATTTCATACTGTTGATGCTTTCTAACTGAGAGTAATTGCAGCTCCAACACCAGCACTGAAAAACCAAGAAACTTATTATTCTTCAGTAAATCCAATGTTTGGGCCAGTTTTTTCTATCAGACCACTAGATTAAGAGATAGATACTGCTTCTGTGCCTCCCTTTTTATACTGAAGATTTGCCCAAATCTGCCAACTTGCACTGTCAAGCAAGTTCATGAGCGCTGCACCTGAAGAGCTACTCTCTGTCCCTTTCATCCCACCACATGATTACAAAAACTTGGGTTTCAATCTAACCATACTGGGGCTCACTAGATAAGCAATCCCCATATGATAACATGGCGCCCTTGGGCTACTGCTGCTAATTATACAATAAGTGTCACAAATTTTCTATAAAGCAATGAATTTGATTGATATTAAGGTAAAAGTCAGATCTAGCTTTGCTTTTGCATTAGGCAATTGGGTGACCAATTGGTTGAGAACTAATGGATCCCAGTACATTCTGGATTAAACTCAAATTGTCTTGAAAAATGGTTTGATTGAAGACTATGAATGGTTAGTAAACACCAGAGCTATTAATTTCATATCCAAAGTGCGCACTTGGTTTCTGAGTCTGTAATACTCAATGGAGATGGTATCAATTACCCACTCAATTGATTGATTCTTAATTCCGGGTTAATATTGATAACCAATATTGGTATTGGTGCCTAATATTGATAACCAATATTGGTGTTGATGCCAAGCATGGCCAAAATTCCCAATTCCTCTTTTACCAATTACCCACTTTACTACATATACTTGGTTTTTATACTAAATAAAGATAAGTTTTTAACCCTATAAAATTGTTTACTTCCATCTAGATTTTACTACCCTGCTTACAGGTATAGCAATAGAGAAATTATAAAGGTCTAACTCTTGTACATAATACCCAACAGTTTACACCACAACAATAAGGATGTCTAATGTCATTTACCAAGATTTTAAGGCTAGACTCTTTCCCTTGACTGAAGTATATCCTGAGAGCAACCTGAGACGTGACAATGCATTCACACCTGGGTCATCCACTTGGCAACCCAAATACCATGATATCCAGCTGGTATCTGACTTGAGTGAGTTTGATTCAGAGTTGTTTTGTATTAGAGGCAGAATGATATAATAAGTCTCTATGCACTAGGGTGCCTTTTTGAAAGGTATATGCTTTTATTTGATAGTAGTTTCATGATTGCATACCCCATTGAACTCACTCATGATGGCTGTCTGGGTGAACTTAAGGTGTTCAGAAATTGCCTGAAAGTCTAGCCATTGTGAGTTTAAGGCCTTAATCTCCTGGAAAATCTGATTGCTTACAATTTTTGGCCTCTCTTTGATGTTGTGCCTGAGCATGCTTCCTGAGAAATGGGATGTGCTTATTGGGTGGATTTTTCTGGTGAAAATATGCTATAATTGGCAGAAGGCAGATTGGCTTCAACATCTTCACATACATAGTCCTAGTGATTGCCCTTGGTCAGCAATGGTGTCAGGGAGCCAGCCTGTGGCAGGTTCAGGAGAACTGGCAGGCAGACAGCCTGCAGGCTCAGTGGGAAGGGCCCACCACAAGATGGGAGCTAACTTTACAATGTAGGAGAGAGATTTTCTGAGCAGGGCCCAGGGACCATTGACGGGCATCATGGAATCAACCAGTTCTGTGAGTGTTAAATAAAGAACACCAAACAGTTGGGGGGAGGTTGTTTCACTGTTGACCACTGTTTTTTGCGGGAAGTTGGGCCAGGGAGTCAGGGGAGGAGTCATGGGCACTAAGCATGCATGCAGGTAGTTTTATTTGCTGCGGAATAATAGTGGCTGCTTGGTGTACCAGGTGCCTTTGCATCCAATAAGTTCAGGCTCTCTGGTACGGGCTTCAGGGTTGTAAATTAGAGTTTCTTCTAATGTAAACTCAGAGTAGGCAGGATTTGGGGGATATTCTGTATAATGTACTGGGCCAAAGGGTACTCCTGGTAGACAGTATAACTCAGTCAGCTTGTCCACTGTTTCTTGGGGCTGGCTGGTAAAAGGAAAAAAGCCGCAGAAATCAGTCTGAAAATGAATAAAGTGCTAAAATTATCTATGTAATGACCTGAGTGAATCAATGGTTCATAACACTTTATTGAGAAAATGATGATGGTCAACTTTCTGGTGGTTCCAGAGTATAAGTATGCCCATCAGCCCTGGGAAAACTTTTTCATAATCCTTTGGGCTGGGTGGTAGCATTTACATGGTTTTGTAAGTACTCAGTGGCATCCAGTGTAGACAATTCATCATTGGCTGGGCTGAAGTGAGGAATCTTGAACTCCTTATTTGAAAAATGAGATTTGTCATCATTTGGAAACCCTTGTCCTCAAGAAAATTTGTGCAGCATTTCACTGGTGGTGACCTGAGTTATTATAGGGGTATTTATTGGGTTGGTGCTCCTATTGGCTAGGCTAGGAGGATCCCTCAGAGGGCAAGGTTTAATTGTGGAAAGCACCTCATAGGTAGGTTTTGGAGGTTTTTCTGAGGTCAAATCTATTCTTGGCTCTAGCTGTCAGGGATTCCTTCCCTGAATCCATTTATTTTATGGATAAATTGTGTAAGGAGACCAAGATACAGCCACATAACAACAACATTCTTGACACCAGTTGGTACCCTAACCTTGGTTGCAACGGGAATTGAACCCGGGACCCTAAGAATGAACCTAGTGTTAGTACTGAAGCAACCATTCCACTTACTTTACCTATTTATTACCATCCAATTGATTTGATTTTTGCTTTCAAATATCAATTTGATTTTGAAAAGGTTAATAGTATAAGTGATAACGTCACTTACCACTTGGCCTCTGATTGGCTGTGTAAAGCAAGCTTGATGCTCTGGGACCCGCTTTTTCTATCTTTAGTTGAGGCTCCGTACTTGAATTCCATATATCTGCTTCCTTATCACCGCTTAATTATGATTAACATGGTGGCATATTCTTGGCTCCTCTACATAAATCACATAGCCATTAAGATTATTAAGCACCAACTTGATCAGCACATGAAACAGGTATCATTTCAATCATAAATCTCATGCAAATCCCCTTCATGTACCAAATACAACTTAAATATTTCAGCCTTCATTTTGAGGCTATTTAAGTGGACAATCATTATCCATTCTATTTTTTCCAACAATAAAGAGTTATTTCTACTCTATCTCTGCCCACATCTATCTCTCTGATTCTTATTTTGAAACCATGAAAGGAATTTTATTCCTGTTCTGGTTTCTAGCTTCCTTCTTGCCTGTGGTGCTAGCCTTGGAGAACCCAACTCCAACTACTGACTGGCACAATTCATACCCAGGCAATGCTCACCAGAAGGAGTCCCCTGCTCATGGTTGGTTTAAATACCTCTCTGGTCACTGGGGGAGCAAATTTCACTATGGTTGTTCTTCCACTCCTCCTCCTCCAGCAGAACCTTTGCTGGTTAGACCCAACACTTTGTTCTACCTGGTAACCAATGTGGTGAGATAATACCTGCTAGGTTGCTTCAGCTCTATGATGGGACAATTTGCCTGTCTGGGCCACTTAGGCTATCTTGCCATGATCACGGTTTTCATTGGATCAGTAATTGCAGGGCTCAACTTAGGGGCTTTGGCCCACCAGGTAGGGAACTTGTTCCCTATCAAGTGGGTTCATGACACTAGCCCAGAAAAATGCGGATAGCCAGGCAGTGAGGCCTGCGGGCTGGCGCCCTGTAGGAGTTCAGGGTTTGAATCCTTGGAATGGTGTTCCAACTTGAGAATCAGTAATAAAATACTATCACTTGTGACAAATGGTCTCTATGTGGTGTCCAAACAACAACATTTTGGTTTCAATGGCAGAAATATAAAGCTATTCATCCTCCTTCATTTATTTAAAGCTCTGAGTGTATATAACAGCTGTTTTACTCCTTGTTATTGGTTGTTAGCTGCATAAGCTCTTGGTACTGAGTAATGATAATAAAAATTGCTACTGATTGCAACCCCCATTTTAAAAATGCAATGAAATCTCAAGGAAAAGATAAATATATTTATGCTTGTGCAATTGATATGAGATGTTTTAATTATAGATTTACTACCCAATATTTGGATGCTCTAATTAAAAGACTGGATTTTAAAATTTGATACTGTAAATTCAGAACCTAAAGGTAAAAATTTGGGATTGTCAAATTTTTTTTGCATGAACTCATCAACTTAATGGAGTAATTTTCATCCCAGAAAAACTTACTTTTTATATAGAAGGATGAAAATTATTCCAGTAAGTTGGTGAGTTCACGCAAAAACAATTTGACAATCCTGCACTTTTACCTTTAGGTTCCAAATCTATAGTACAATGATTCCCTAAAAATTTAGTTGGTTGGCTGTGAATATTTCCTTTCCTTTTTGGGGCTTGGTTTCAATCAAAATAAAGTGCAAATACATCATTGTTTGCCTGGGCTTGTTTGCTGTGTGTGAAATTTTTGTATGCTTTCTATTTGATGACTATGTGTTCTAAATATGCCTTTCCTAAAGAAATTTATACATCCAGGTGTTGTTTAGAATCTAGATTATACTTGTAAATCTTTGATTTATTCTGTTGTTTGAGTGTGTCTATGCTATTTATTTGTGTTTGGTATGTTTATGTGTCACATTAAAGCTATTACCAGATTTTCCCCTGTTGTTGCCTGAAAAGAACTTGCACCATTTATGTTTTGTTTTTTGTGCAACTTCAGCTTTCTTTAATCTGACTTAGATGTGTCTATCTCAGCGGCTGTGAAACTTACAGTAGCAGCAAAGGCCCCAAATGATCACCAGATTATTGACAGTTCTCAGGGCTTATAACAGCAAGGATGATTGCCTATAAGAAAGCTGAGAAGGGACAAGCATCATAATTAGATAAAAACAGGCCCAGCCTCATAATAATATCTGAGGATGGGAAAAATTATTATGCTCTCCCAAAAATAATATATACCACCCCAATGCAGGGAATGACACCCAATGCCCTCTAGAAATATATAAGATCAGTTTTCTTTCCACTAAAGCCCCCTACCAGATATGTTGCTCCCATCCAAACTTTTCTTGGAGGATTTTGCTTGCCTAGTATAGAAAATATATCAATTAAATGCCCAAATCAAATAAACTCAGATAAGATCACCCTAAATGAGCTTGAAAAAGCTAAAAGCCCAGTTGCTGAGTATAAAATTACATCTCTACTACTTGATTAGAATTTTTATTTTTGAATAAAAGTTGTAACAAAAACTTAGCTCAGTCAATTTATACCCTATTTTCTAGCAGTAATATTCAGTTAAACCCTGCCTCTAATCATCATATCTAGATAAATTTCTTCCTCACTCAGTTTTTGTTATTACCCTAATAAAAATTAGTAACAGCTACCTTCTTTATAATAAACTTCTTCCTCCTAATGTTCCCTTGAATAGATACAAAGGTCTCTACTTCTGGGTGCTTTGCAACAGACAATAATTAATTTTCTAATCAGTCTTTATAGGCAGTGATCCAAACCCAGACTGGTTTATGGTCACCTTTTCTCCTATCCTGCCATAAAGCCCACATATGGAAATCCCTATTAATTATGATGGCTTTTGTTAGAGTAAAGTGATAAGCTGCATTATTCAAAGAGAGACAATGTGGATATAGTAAACAAATTGTCAATTGTTTGAGAAGCAGGAGACCAAATTAAAGAGGAAAGTTTGAGCATCTTGGCCCCTGGGGTAGTGTGGCAGAAGATGGTAATGAAAATTGTTGCAGAGTAAATGATTTACAGGAAGAAATTTGAAGAAGGATCCACAGGGACCGGCATATAAAGGGCAGGCCAAGGAACATCCAAGGAGTCAGCAGCTAGTTAGACTGTTGTTGATACCCAATTATCAAACACTGGAGCCAGAAGGCCCAAATACGCAAGCATGAGGTTAACTTTATTTTATTCCCAAGGTGAGTAAGATATCTAGAAGCAAGTTTCTAGAGAGAAAAGAGGCAAGTTTTAAGAAAGTTTAGGATGGAAAAAGGGGGATTTTGTGGCTCCTGATTGGTTGGATTGAATATTTTCTGCAGTTGAAGGACAAGCATTGGAATTTGACTTGATGGCGTCATAATTTGCAAAATTTTGGCAACCAGCGGGTCAAACACTATACTCTTTTGGCAACAAATAACATGTGACTAATTTATTGTAGTTAATTGACAAGAGCAGGGGTAGATCCAGAATTTGGAGAGGTATCTGGGCAACTCCAGCCTTAACCCATTTTTTATCTATGACAACATTTAAATCATCTAGAGTTTCCAGGGGTTTAGTGGCTTTTTGATGACAGTTTTGAGTGTGGCAAGAGTGTGTAATTCATTCCATTTGTCATGCCCTGCCCCAAAGGGCAGGCTCTTTAAATTATCATATTTAATATTTAATTTTGATTTTAATCTTTCAGTATTTTTAATATTTGGAATTTTGAATTTGAAGTTAATATTTAAGTATTTTAAGTTAATTACCTTGTTTTTCTTTTTGATTTGCGTTCAAATTGACGCAGTTGTCATCCACTATCTTCCCAGCTATTAAAATAGCTTATATTTCTCTACTTTAAGTTAGATTAATTCTACTTTTTTGATTACCTTTCAAAACTCCTTTTTCACGTTGTTGCCGCTCTCCCCAGCCTATTCTGCCTATCAAACTTGAACTGGTCTTTTGTTTTCTTCTTTTTTTTGAACCAGATTGCCTCCAACTTCTCCAGTTGCTCCTCCTCTCAGCTGCTTCCTCCTGTTGATCATGCTCCAACTGAAAAGGCTTTCTCTTCTATAAATAAAGAGCTTTTGAAGAGTAGGCTTTAAGCCAAAATTCTAAGTGATTTCTTCCCCTTCAACTTTTACAATTTTAAACTTCAAATTTGTAATTTTTAGAATTTTGTTTTTTTAAATTCATTTTATTAGTTTAGTTTTTTACTTAAATCCAAATGGAACTTGTAAAACAACAAGCCTTAGGCTTGTTGTATCCATTTTTTTCCCTTAAAGAATCTTTCAAGAGTTATATGTATCAATTTGCAGATGGAGAATATCCTAATATTGATATTCCTTTAGTTAAAAATAGTTCACTATTGAACACCTTATTCTATCTTCTTTGCTTAGGGTTTTTAAACTCTATTACTCCATTTGTGACGCAATATAGGTTTTTAGTGGGTTTCTGTAAGATCATCTTACAGACAGTACCTACATTCTTATATCTTTTAAATTTGAATTCCAATGCTTTGAACGCTTTAGTTTATAACCTTGCACCATTATGGGCAAGACCTTACATTATTTCAGCTTCCCATGGGATTGAACCAGGCAACACTTTTTCCATCTCTTCTATTATCTTTTTAGCTTTGTTTCTCTCTATTATTATTGTAACCTTGTTATCTCTAGTAGTTTTCTTACTTGGTTGGTTATATGATAAGGTTTTTTGTAATAAGGAGGATCATACCCCCACTACCTACACTAACCAAACATTAGTTCTCAATATCTTAGCCCATAGTTCACCACCCCCTAGTATTTTTAACACTTTAGCTTATGCACAGGCCCACTTTACTGCTTACAGGTCTGAGTTCTCCACCAACTCCCAGAAGGTCCTCTATCTTGCGGAGAAGCTCTAGTCACTACAGAGATTGGTTTAGCTCTCATTTGATACGCAACCCAGGAATTCTCCAGAATTATGATCTCTTTGTCAGTTCACTCCTATCTTTCTCTGGAGAAGACAAGGAGACATCCACTCCCTCTGCTTCTTGGTTTGCAGGTCTCACACAAGGTTCTCTTCCACTTGGCAAATACAACCAGAAGTTTTGCTCCCTCCAGTCAAGACTATAAGCTTCTGACGCAAGGCTTGCAGCTTCTACAAGATAGGCCTCAACAGATTGCTCCAGGAATTTTTGGTCCACCACAATCTCCCTGACAAACTAGAACCTCTTATCAGAGAAGTGGTTAAGTGGAATTGGAAATACCTTTCTTCAAAAACACACTCTCCTTCTAACCTATCCCCTACAGCCTGGTTGTTTATTCCAGGCAAGGCCTCACTCTCTTCAACTCCTCCACCTGGCACCGAGCCAAAGTCAGGGGAGGTTTTTGCCTTACTGCCAAGGAAGTCCTTAGAAGAAGGAACCACAACCTCTGCTCTTACTGTGGATCAAAGATTATCTTCTACCAGCCTGTCCTCTCTTCAAATGCCCCCCTTTGTCAACAAGACCTCTACCCTCACTTTGCTGTCCCTTAACAATACTTCCAAGTCACCTACTGTCCTAGTGACCATTCATGGATCATTGGGAAAGATCAAGGTGCTTGCTCTTCTTGACACTGACACTGATGCCAACTTCATTGAGGAGAAACTTGCTAAACTACTTGGACTCCCTGTCTTTGGATCTCTTGACGTCAAGATGGGAAACAGCACTCTCATTGGCGCCACACCTATCCTCCAACCCATCACCATTGACTTGGAGGGCTCACCATTCTGCGTCACATGTAACTCTTCCACCAACTTATCTTTACCGTTCATCCTTGGATTCCCATGGTTGAGAGAGTATTTGCTTAACTTTGATCACCCAAACAACAAGATATCATTTACATGCAATTATGTTGTCAAATTGTTATCCCTTGTACCTGGTACTCTCGGCTCAACTTCCTCCAAACCAAACCTGACTGCTATCTCTAGTACCATCCCGGATACTCTTTCCACCAAGGACAAAGATGGATTACCTTATTGTTACTCTGACTTCAAGGATCATTTTAGTGAGGAGGAATGTAACCTGCTACCTCCTCATAGGCCCTACAATATTCAGATAAACCTTAAGCCAGGCACCACTCCCCCCTGGGGAAGGCTTATTCCTCTCTCTGACTCCAACAACACTCTACTAAAGAACTACATCAATGAGGAACTCTCCAAGGGGTTCATCTCTTGATCTACTTCTCCATGTTCTTCTCCCATCTTCTTTTTCAGCAAATCTGATGGCTCCAAGCGCCCTTGTGTAGATTATAGAGCCCTCAATGAGATCACAATCAAGGATAGGTGCCCTATTCCTTCTGCTGAGGCTTTGACAGATTGCCTCACTGGTAGTTCTGTATACACCAAGATTGATCTCCAAAGCGCTTTCAACCAGATCAGAATCTCTCCTGGCCACAAATAGAAGACCGTGTTTCATACCCCATTTGGGTTATACAAGTATAATGTAATGCCTTTTAGATTATGTAACTCTCTATCAACCTTCCAGGCCTTAATGAATGAGGCACTTCTGCCCTCCTTAACAAGTTTGTCATTGTCTATCTCAATGATATCCTCATATACTCCTCTTCCATTGACAACCATGTTGCCCACGTCTTTCAAGTACTCCAGAGACTTTGAGACTACAACCTGTTTGCAAAATCTTCTAAGTGCTCATTCTTCTGCACCGGGGTTGATTTCCTTGGCTACCTTGTCACTCAAAACAGTTTTGCTGTCTTCCCTAGCAAGGTGGATGCTATCCAAAGCTGGCCTGTTCCCAAGACTTGCTCACAACTTTGTGGCTTCCTTGGATTGGCAAACTATTGATGTAAGTTTGTGGAAAATTTTTCTTCTCTAGTCTTGCCACTCACTACCCTCACTTCTCCTTCTGTTCCCTTTGTCTGGACACCTGAGGCCCAGCTCACGTTTGAGGCTACAAAGGCCGCCTTTGTCTCCACTCCTGTCCTCCTGATGCCCGATCCTTCTAAACCCTTCTTGGTTGAGACTGATGCCAGCAACTATGCCGTTGGCAGTGTTCTCCTTCAGCTTGGGGGGGATGGGATGCAACACCCTGTTGCATAATTCTCTCAAAAACACCTTCCAGATGAACAAAACTACCCCGTACACAACAAGGAACTTATTTTCATCATCAAAACACTCAAGCATTGGCGTTGCTATCTTGAGGGACTTGATGAGCCTTTCCTCATTTACAAAGATCATAAGAACTTGCTTTACTTCACCGAGTCATGCCGTATTTCCCAAAGACATGCTAGATGGGTACTGGAGCTGTCAAATTTCTGCTTCAAGCTTGTGTACAAGAAAGGTGTACTTAATACCCTACCTGACGCTCTCAGTTGTCATCCTTCATTATCTGATGTTGACAAAGACTACAAACTCCTTAACACCAAGATGGTCCTTCCACCTAAGAGCTTCCTGAAACTTAATGTTATCAGTACTACAACCCCCAATATACTGAAGCAAATCCACAAATCTCAGCTTTCCAATAAAGCCTTGTCTCAGATCATTCACGCTCTTACAAACAATAAGACAGTCACAAATCCTTCCTTTTCCCTGCTGGATGGTGTGTTACACTTCAACAACCTTTTGGTAGTTCCTTCTCTGGACCTTCAACAGCTGCTAACCATCATGCTCCATGATTCCCTTGCTGCAGGCCACTCTGGATACAAGAAAACACTTTCTAAACTCCGCAATCACTTCTGGTGACCAAAGATGTCCACCTTCATCAAGTCATACTTCAGTAGTTGCCTAGTTTGCCAGAGAAGCAAACACTCCACCCAGAAACCCGTGGGTCTTCTATGTCCCCTCTCAGTCCCTGAAGGTCCTTGGCAGTCTGTCTCTCTGGATTATATTGTCCAGCTTCCTCAGTCTGAAGGCTTTGACGCCATACTGGTCATTGTAGACAGATTCTCAAAGCAGGATATTTTTTCTCCCTGCAATTCTAACATTACTGCAAAGCAGACTGCTTCCCTCTTTGTCAAGAACGTCTTCATCCACCATGGTACTCCAAGAGATATTGTCTCCAACCGTGGACCACAATTGCTTTCCCTGTTCTGGAAGGAGTTTATGACTCAGCTAGGTGTTCACTTTTCCCTTAGCACCTATTATCATCCTCAGTCTGATGGGCAAACTCAACATACCAATCAGACACTAGAATTTTTCCTTTGCTGTTTTTCCAACAAACAACAAGACAATTGGGCTTTTCACCTACCTTTGGCCCAGTATTCCTACAATGCTACTCCCCATTCCTCTACCAAGATGACTCTGTTCATGGCAAATTTAGGCTACACTCCTGCCTTTGTTCCTTCTGTCACCTCTTCTGTCCGCTCCCTGTTAGCCAAGGAGTTTCTTGTCCAGCTAGAACTCATCCAGAATTCCTTAGAAGAGAATCTCTCTAAGGCTATTGAGGGTTACAAGGTCCAGGCTGACTGTCATTGTCAGGAGGGAAAGGGCATTCAGGTCAACAACCTTGTATATCTAAATAAAGAAAATCTTCCTATCAGATGGCCTTCCCGTAAACTTGGCCCTTGGTTCATAGGGTCTTTCCTTGTAACAGAGAGAGTTGGGAAGGTTGCATATTTTATCCAGCTTCCTCCAGGGTATCACATTCATGACATCTTTCACGTGTCTCTCCTCAAACTCCAGACTTCTCCTCCTCCTTCTCATCAGAACAACAAAGCACCTCCTCCTCACATGGTCCAAGGGACCCCTGAATATGAGGTTGACTCCATTATCAACCATTGTTACCACTATGATAAACTCCAATACTTGGTTCTTTTGAAGGGATATTCCATTGAGGAGAGTTCTTGGGAGCCACTGTCCAACCTTGGAAACTGTCCTGATGCCATCGACTCTTATATTCAAGCACATCCTGAGCTTGGATCTGGAGGGGGTAATGTCATGCCCTGCTCCAAAGGGCAGGCTCTTTAAATTATCATATTTGATGTTTAATTTTGATTTTAATATTTCAGTATTTTTAATATTTGGAATTTTGAATTTGAAGTTAATATTTAAGTATTTTAAGTTAATTACCTTGTTTTTCTTTTTAATTTGTGTTCAAATTGACGCAGTTGTCATCCACTATCTTCCCAGCTATTCAAATAGCTTATATTTCTCTACTTTAAGTTAGATTAATTCTACTTTTTTGATTACCTTTCAAAACTCCTTTTTCACGTTGTTGCCGCTCTTCCCAGCCTATTCTGCCTATCAAAATTGAACTGGTCTTTTGTTTTCTCCTTTTTTTTGTACCAGATTGTCTCCAACTTCTCCAGTTGCTCCTCCTCTTGGCTTCTTCCTCCTGTTGATCATGCTCCAACTGAAAAGGCTTTCTCTTCTATAATTAAAGAGCTTTTGAAGAGTAGGCTTTAAGCCAAAACTCTAAGTGATTTCTTCCCCTTCAACTTTTACAATTTTAAACTTCAAATTTGTAATTTTTAGAGTTTTGTTTTTTTTTAAATTCATTTTCTTAGTTTAGTTTTTTCCTCAAATCCAAATGGAACTTGTAAAACAACAAGCCTTAGGCTTGTTGTATCCATTTTTTTCTCTTAAAGAATCTTTCAATAGTTATATGTATCAATTTGCAGATGGAGAATATCCTAATGTTGATATTCCTTTAGTTACAAATAGTTCACTATTAAACACCTTATTCTATCTTCTTTGCTTAGGGTTTTTAAATTCTATTACTCCATTTGTGACGCAATATAGATTTTTAGTGGGTTTCTGTAAGATCATCTTACAGACAGTACCTACATTCTTATATCTTTTAAATTTGAATTCCAATGCTTTGCACGCTTTAGTTTATAACCTTGCACCATTATGGGCAAGACCTTACACCATTTGTCTTTCTACTGTAACAGCTTTTCTTTATTTTACCTTGTTATTTGAGCTTATTCTACCTAAACTTGGCTGCCCAACTTATTCTTTGACTTCCAGCTGATAAATGCACCTCTCTTGGTCACACAATCTCTTATATTATGAAACTGGGACCAGTGTTTTATCTGGTCCTGCCAGTAGATTGATTCCCAGTTGGCCCACTGACTAACAGAGAAAAATAATGGTGGGCAGCTCTTGATATATTGTCGAGGGTCTGGATGTACAAGCATTCTGGCTACTGCCAACCTACTTAACATCCAGCCATCACCTGATTTAGTCCCCTTCCAATATACCGTTTGACATACTGAGAATGGTAACCGAGCAATATCACCTGACCGTCCAAGTATCCAGTGGCTCAAACCCATCTAGCACATGACCAACCCCTAGGTTTGATCCAACCAAATTCCTGCCACAGTCAAGTCTATATAAGTCTAAAGTATTATCCAATAAAATATACTTCTCTTCTTTCTTAATTCCATATTTGAAGCTTCCCCAAAAGGCGCTCCTTATCAATATTCTGATTTTTAAAAACTTTTTTACTGATGTTAACATTATTAATGCTTATTTAATCTGCTATTAGCCCAATCCAGATAATATCATAGCAATCAAGGCTAACTTCATCACCATCTGGATGTGGGTAGATTAAGTGATACATCCAGGGGAATAATTCTATAGTTACAACTCAAAGCCAAGAAGTTGATATCAACTAGCCAACCATCTCTCACCTGAACTAAAATTTATGTATATAATTTGAGCTGGATCCCTTTAAGGTGATTGAGCTCAGTTTCCCTCAGACAAGGCAACCCTCGGTATATAGGTTTGATCTTTGATCATATATAGGTGTAGTGAATTAGCTCCAAGTTTCATCTTGCTCTCAAACTATCTTCTGTGCCCAGTGGGATTTTAATCCATACAATTGGGAGCTGGATAATATATACAGTAGTTTTAAAAGCTATGCTGACAAGCAAAAATAATTCAGATTTAAATGAAAATCACTCAGATGTAAACAAAATTAAAAATAAATGAATTTATATTGATTTACAATAGATTTGGGTTCAGTTTGATTTCGTTTACATCTGAGTTAAATTTGTTTAAATCTGAATTCTTTTCGCTTGTCACCATAGCTTTTAAAACTACTGTACAGATAAACCTATTTGCTATAGTTGCAAGGGTTGCACCAATTTTTAAAACTCGAGGAGTTACATATAAGTTTATTACAGTATAGTAGCCTATATTCTCATTTCTAGATAATTTAGGTCACATTCCACTTGATTCAACATCCATGCTTTCAAAGATGTAAGGATGGGCCAAATTCAAGCTGTTGGCTTGGTGATTAACTTTGGGTATAAAAGGATATAAAAGCAATTCAACTTAATTTCTTATAGCTCGAGTACACTCAAGCTTACATCGCTGATAGACAGACTCACCTATATATAATCTAATTAAGCGTAAATAATTTATGTTTGAGTTCAATATATCTGATCAGCATTTTGGAGCAGACCATGTTCAGATGGATTGATTAATAAATCGATTCTGGGAACCCAGGGCTGATCTCCATCCGACTTGATGTGAAGATTTTAGTTTAGAGCTTAAATGGCTTTGCATGGAATCAAGGGCCCAATGTAAATACCCCTGAGTCATGCAATATAACGCCACTTGGGCTATATAAAGGGAAAACGTGTCAAGGAAGAATATTGGTGGGCTTGTGACGTCATTGTGGATAAACTTGCTGGCTTTGATATCAACATGTAGATCAAGGCTACAATAGGAGATATAGTGAGTGAAACTGGCTTGTCATGCATCAACGAAATCTAAACTAAATTGTAGGGAAGCTTAACTGGGGTTGATTGAAATGAACTGATCGTCGCAATGACATATCAGGCATTATTGTAATCGAAAGGGACTCTTAAAAGCCCAGTCTGAATCTTTGCTAAGCCCTCGCTGCTTATGTCTAATCAATCAGACAACCAAGGGTTTAGTCCCAGCAATGATATTGTTGAACAGAGGACCAGTACTGAGCAAATAGAAGATACCTTATCCACTAGGGTCGCAACCTACTGTATTTTATTTATGCAGGGGTTGTGCACCGTTTTGCCCTGGAATAGTATGTATTTTATTTTATGTTCCTTAAATCCTCAATACTGACTTGACTCTATAGTCTTCATCACTGGATATGAGTTCTTTCATCATGAGTTCAAAGGGTCTTCATATGAAAATAATTTTCAAAATTACTTTTCTGTTATTTTCATGGCTACCCAATTAATATTTCTCATCCCTGCCATCATGACTCAAAGCAAGGTACTTGCCCTTTCCTACAATCAATACCACCTTTCAAAGATGTTTTCTTAATAAAAATCAATAGGACTGGCTCTATAGAAGGATCTTTATCAATGTATCAATAGTCAGTCTAGTGTTCTTATGTTTGGCTATCTTCCCACACTTTGAGCCTTCTGGGTTAGCCCCTGAGATCAAATTCTTTCTGATGCTCATCCCACTCATATTGTGTGGCATATTGGGAGTTTTCTCAATCACAGATGTATATGGATTGGCTTCGATGTTCCCTCCCATTTACATTCAAGGAGTCATGATGTAAGTGTTTTGATTTTAGTTATATTATGAGCAGATTATGTATTTTTGATCTCCTGGATTCTTTTAAAGCATTCTGGTTTTTTAAATCATGATAATGAAATAGGTTTCTATAACAGTTAATTTTAAGCTGTCTAGACTGTTTTTTAATCGAGGAGCTTGTAAGCTATCGTGGCTTTGTTTTAGCTTTCACATAGAACAATTAAGATGGCAGTATTTTTT
This sequence comes from Entomophthora muscae, assembly GCA_014839935.2. Lineage (NCBI taxonomy): Eukaryota > Fungi > Entomophthoromycota > Entomophthoromycetes > Entomophthorales > Entomophthoraceae > Entomophthora > Entomophthora muscae. The sequence goes on from QTSX02005817.1 coordinate 109,449, forward strand.
ATATTATTACAAATATCGATATCAGGTGACTATTTCTGCAGCCTCCTCAAATCAAAGGGGTTATTTTATCTGGGATTATTGGGGTTTGGTTTGAATGAATCGTTTATGCATCGACTTTACTGTTTCAGAAACCATGGTTCTTTTATAGAATGAACATATCACATTTCCCTTTCAAACTAACACATTTATTTTATGGCATTTTTCTACAGTGGGCAAGGTATTAACGTTTTATCATGTCTTTCTAATAATGTTTAGCCCTTGGTGGTATTGCGGTGTCTCTGATCCAGCTTTCGGTGACACTAAGCAACTTCGATAACGAAGTCCCTTCAACTGATTTGGAAAAGGAAATGGCAATATTGAGTCGAGCAAAGGCTTATTTTGGAGTTGCGTTGATTGTGGCGCTATGCACTTTGGGTTCATTGGTGGTGCTACCCCGCCTCTCCACTTACCGCCGCTATGTTTTGACTGGTGCCGAGCTTGCGCCCCCAGTTGAGAAAGACGGCCTTACGATTGAAATATCTTCTCTGAAAAACAAACTTCAGCGAATCGGACTTGCTTTCCGGCAAGTCAGGCTTTTGGCTTTGGCGGTGATATTGAATTTTGCGGTCACTCTCGGAATATTCCCTTCAATAACCAGCGCCGTCACTCCTGTCTCACCCTCCGCTTCACCTCTGTACCAAAGCCTGTTTGTCCCAGTGCACTTTGTCATTTTCAACCTTGGTGACTTTATCGGACGACTTATCTTGGGGTTTTCTCTCCTGCGTCTCCGCCGACCAGCAACTGTTCTGGCAATGTCTTCCCTCCGAGCAGTATTCTTCTTAGTCTTCTTAACCTCGCACCTTGACCTCGGATCACAGGAGCTTTCTCAAAGGTTCCCGGTTTGGGTTTCAGATGATACCCTATATTATTTTTTCCTCTTTCTATTTTCCGTGAGTTCCGGGTACATTGGCAGTGGCAGCATGGTTCTCGCACCTTCCCTGGCCTCAAGCAAAGAGGATATCCCCTTGATTGGAAATGTGATGGCCTTCTCCCTCACCACAGGTCTAGCAATAGGCTCTTTCCTATCATTTGCTCTCCGAGCTGCTGTATGTGATTGTAACTCGTTCCTCTCTTGATCAATATGATCCTTCATTAATCTTGATCTCCTCGGTGCATATATCTTAAATCAACAAAATTCTGGAGTACACTGATTTCCTTCTTTAAAATTATATTCCTCAAAAAAGGCTCCCAAAACATTGTACATGTAATATTACACCTTGATCAGTGACCGTATTGCTTCAAAGCTCACTGACCAACAAAACATGACCCGCCCACAGTCTGATTTCACTTGAATTAAACCCAGAAATGCAGAACTCATTGACGCCAACTTTTGACACTATACTTAAAACACTGGGTTGTGAGATGATCTTACAACTAATTTTCCAGCTCTAAATCATCATAGGCCTTTCTATATCATTCCAACTTGGCCTCGGGGTCCCAGGTTCAATTCCTGGGACTTTCACTTAGCCCTGCCTCTATGCTGATGTTCTGACTGGACCTTATCCTTAGCTGGAGTTTTCCAGCATGGACTGACCAGACAATCCAATGAGAAACAAAGGATTAAGTTGCCCCAGTTGTGTAATAAGTTAACTGTTGGACCTTACCTGTAGTTGAAGTTTCTCCAGCATAGACCAGCCAGACAATTCAATGATGATGAAAAAGCATTTAATTGACTCTCTATCCCCACTTTCCCAAAGGCTGCAGTCCTTTTACCACTGTTCTTACAAACTTTAAATAAAAATATAGTTTATTTCTTAAAAATATATACCTTTCTCCATGCCACATATTATAGTCCTACACCAATCTCTTCTTCATCATAACTTTTGGTGATAAAATAACCATATTAACAGGCATACACCAGGAGAATCAAAAGGTGGATGAGCTCAATTACTGGCGTACCTGTTGAAAAACAAATTCTTCTAGGGAATAAGGAATGTAACACTTTAATTCAAATATAGCCGACTGTACTGACCGTTTTTTAGAGGGTGGGATTCAGCATTTGAAACAGAGCTTACCAAGACCAGGCAAAAATTTTCATCTTTGGTCAGGATAGGCAGATACCATTCCATGTGAGTATCAGGGGTTAGGGCCCCAGCACTGGGAAGCCAACTAGAGCTGGGCCTCAAGTTAGTTGCAATACATCCTCCTTCAGGCAGAGCCCAAGATTCAAGGAGGTCCAACAATCAGCTATAGAGATCTAGCTACCACAACTAAATCTTCTCCAGGTCAACATTAAATAGTCTTCCAGAAGTAGATAAATGTTGGTCGAAATGCCACCCAGGAATCAAAGGGTTTGAATCCATATTCAGAAGCAGTAATCTCACTGTTTCTACTGTCACAACATCTACAATTACTTCCACCTGAGAAAAAATTCCCAAGGAATAACCAATTAATAAATAATTGGCGGCACTCTTATCAGATGTTCATGTTGTATGAGGATCAAACATTTGAATCCTAAACAGAATATTACCTGAACAAGTTCCATGGCTGCCATGACGTACATGAACAGCATGTGACTTCCCATGATACTATATAATTCCCTATCTTAATATCAGATAAAATATCATTTTCTTTTCAAATTTCCCTTTTATCTTGTTCTATATACTTCCCAGAAGTATGTACTTAACACTACACACAATTAAACTTAATCTCAACCTGTATAGAAAGCTCATCAGAGCAGAGGTTCTCAATAAAACACAAGGAAGGATCTGCACCTTAATGATTATTGTCAGGAGCACAATAAACTCTATCAAAGGTTAAATACACCATTTCATAAATCATGAGATTGAGCATATAAGCTTTACTCAACACTTATACAAAACACCCTCTTCTGCACCAGCATGATTGTCAAGAATAAAACAACAAGCTCCAAAAGGATTTGCCTAATTTATTACTCAAAGCAAGGTTTAACTTAAGCCTGGAACTGAGAACTTGCAGCCTATCAACTTAGTGACGGCAAAGGAGACATAAGTACATTGTATGGATAGCATATGTATATAGAGAAAGAAATCATATACAGGGCAATCATAAAGCGCATAATTGGATGCCAAAATATCAATAATCACAAGGGCTAAAATAGAATCATAAACATATATGCTTACCCAAAAATTATTAACAAAATCCTGCAAAAAATCTCATAAACTTTCCAAGCTAGCTTAAAATTATTGGCTGATATATATCTCAGCTGTGGTTTTTAATCACAATGAAACAAAAAGAAAAAGAAGCTAGGTTGGGGTTAGGAATACTTTTATACAAGAAATAATAGATTTTATAGCTGGAATTGGGATCTTCAGTGATATAAGTGTCACAGTAGGTTCCATAATGCCGGAAAAATTTGCCCAAGTTGTAAAGCTCTATTGTGTTCTGAGGCGCAGCACAGACACACAACAGGGAATCCTAACCTTAGGATTGGATTCATACTAAGTCTTGGTTAGATGGCAGGGAAGGCTATGAAATTACCTTGTGGCCCTGAATAAATAATCTCTACTTGTTGTGGCTAGAGAAGCACCAAAGAATGTGGAGACACAAAAACCAAAAATGTGAATATAACTTAATTTTATTGGAAAATAGGAAATGGACTATAAAGTGGTTTGCAATACCACAAAAAATACCAGGAGAGTAGGATCACTCACCACAAGCATGAGTGGGGCAAGTGAGTTGCACAGAATCAGGAAAATGAACAATTGTATTTCCTAATTTGGAACCAGCCTCATTTCAAAGGGCAAAAGCAAAAGAGAGGGGTTTGTCCTCAAAATAGCCCAACAAAGGCAAAATTGAAACATGGTGAATGGTGGCATTCAGGACATTGTCCCCTCTAGATTGGCCTTAGGGGGGGTGGTACTTGCAGAGGAACTTGGCATGCACTTGGGCAAACAGACGACCATTAGAGAGGAGTTTCACAGTGTATTCTGACCCACGTTTGAGGGTTACTTCTAGAGGCCCAACCCACAGCATATTGAGCTTGTGAGCGCGTCCTCCTACTCTATGCTGGTAATAGAGGACTTGATCCCCAATGTTGAATCCAGGCAAGGGGGAGCACCCAGCATTGTCAGGGAAGAGCTTAAGCATCTTGGTCTTATATGCAGAGGTATACACAGCGGCCTGTATGTCAATTATGCGGTTGACCAGATTCTTGATGTGGGCATCAGAATTCATAGCTTTGTCAGAAGAGAGTAGGGGGGCCCCAAGAGCAACAGAGTGGTAGCCTTGCACCCATACAGCATAGCAAAATGGGAATATTCAGTGACACAATGTTTGCTGAGGCAATAGGCAAAGAGAGCAGCAGGTAAGTATAGATCCCAATTTGAAGTGTCAGAGTATGTGAGTTTCCTCATGATAGAAACCAAGGTCAAATTAGCACGCTCTACAGCTCTGTTAGTGGAAGGGTTATAGGGAGCGGAAAAGGATTGATGAAATACCAAGGCCTTGATAACAGAAGCCACCAGTTTAGCATTGAAATTAGTTCCATTGTCTGACAACAACACTTGAGGGAAGCCATGTCAATAGAATACATCTTGCAGAAGGAAGGCCACAGTTGTCTTAGTAGTGATATCCTTTTAGGGCAAGCCTCCACCCATTTGCTGAAATGATCAACGGCAATCAGGATGAAGCAGCAACCTGAGCCAGAGCGGGATAGAGGCCCTACAGCATCAATGCTGACAGTGTGGAAGGCGTGCTGCAGAGGGACTAGCTTGAACTTGCGAGAGGTAGCTCAGGATTGTTGGAGCAGACAGTCATGACAACTAGCAATGATGTCTGCAATCAACAGGCAGAGGTTATCCCAGAAATAGTTTTTCTGGAGCCAGTCATGGATCTTGCCAATGCCTCCATTTTCAGTCTCCTTATGAGATTGGAGAACCAGCAAAAGGCAAAGACTGGGCTGTACATAAGGCAAGTAGTGGTCTTGTACTTTCTTGAAAAGCTAGTTGTTGCAAGTGAGTGTGTCTTTGAATATTTTGGACAGGGCAATTCAAAATTCTTCCTTCTTTCTCTACCAAGAGGAAAAATATCCAATTAATTCATAAAGTCAATCAGCCTCATCAGGGTGTAGAGCAAGGATGGGCATTATGGATAATCTATCAGTGTTCTGGTGTTGAATCCTGGGACAGTGCAACACAGTGAAGTTGTAATCTTGCAGGCGGGGAGCCCATATAGCTAGTTGCCTTTCTGGTTCCTTAAGTTGTTATAACCATTTAAACAAAGCGTGGTCAGTAACCACAGTGAAATGGGTGCCATACACATAATGGCAGAATTTTTTGACCGCATGCAACACAGAAAGGCACTCTTTCTCTGTGACGCTGAAATTTTTCTCATGCTTGTTGAGGACACAAGAAGTATAAGCTACAGGATGATCCACAACTTCATTATCTAGTTGGACCAAGATTTCTCCAATAGCCAGGTCACTAGCATCAGTGTAAAGGATGAATTCCTTATCATAGTCAGGATACACCAAGATGGAAGCCTCTTTGAGTTTTTGTTTAAGGGTCTCAAAGGCCTGTTGTTGACTAGTGTTCTATTTGAAGGGAACATTGCGTAACAGCTGAACCAGCAGTTCACTAGTGTCATAAAAGTCAGGGATAAACTGTCTGTAATAACCCATCATGCTCATAAAGACTTGTACTTCTTGCAGGTTGGTGGGTGGAAGCATTTTTTTAATGGCCTCAACTTTCTTGGTCATTGGAAAAATCCCAGTCTGGGTCACCGCATGGCCCAAGAATTCAAGGTGTTCCTTGAAGAAGGCACATTTCAATAGTTTCAGTTTGAGGCCAGCCTCTCAAATTTTTAGGAACACTTCTTTGAGGTGGTCCAGGTGATCAGTAAAGGTAGCGCTGAAGACTTTTATATCATCAAAGTACACTAAGACATATGAGAGTTTCATATCATGCAGGATGGAATCCATGGCCTGTTGAAAGGTAGCAGGGGTGTTGAATAGTCCCTGTGGCATACATGTAGGCTTAAACAGTCCTTCCAAGGTGATAAGCGAAGCTTTTTGCCTATCTTCAGGGGAGATGTCAACTTTCTAGTAACCAGATGCTAAGTCCATAGCTGAGAAGAACTTAGAGCCTCCAAGGCGGTGGAGAGCATCATCAATACGCGGCAAGGGGTAAGAATTCTTCTTTGTTAAGGAATTTAACCTGCAATAATCCATCACAATGCGGTGACCTCCATTCTTTTTTTCAAGATGAGTAAAGGAGAGGCCCAGGGACTTTGGGAAGGAGAAAGAAATCCAGCCTCTAATAACTTCTTGAGTTCCTTAGATACTTGAGCATCCTCTACTTGACTATGGCAATAAGGTTTAGCTCAGAAGGGGGAGCATTGTCAGTATCAATTTGATGAATAACTCCTTTGGCTAGACAATAATCAGTGCTATCTTTAGCAAATATATCTGCAAACTGATCTAGCAGGTTGGCACATTTTTCTGTTAGACCAGGGAAAGTTGCGGAAAGTCCTGCGTAGTAAACAGAGATAGGACCTAGGGTTTGTCTTCAGGTAATTTGAAATCCTGGAAAGTACCAAAGAGATGTAGCAATAGAACATCAGGAGCATTATGTCATGCCCTGCCCCAAAGGGCAGGCTCTTTAATTTTATTTCTTTACTTTTTTCTTTGATTTAATCTTTCTTATTGAAGTTTTAAGTTAAAAGGTTAATAATTAGGAATTTTAAAGTATTTGACCTATTTTTATACTGATTCACGTTTGAGTTGCCGTTGTTATTGTTGTCTTCCTTATTCCCAGCTAACTATTAGCTATATATATTCTACCTTAAATTTAGAATAATTTTCACAATTTACTTACTTTTCAAGTCTCCTGCTTATGTCAATGCCGCTCTTCCCCAGTGTCATGTTGTCAATATGCAGTTCCTACTGGGTTTCTTTTCCCCTTCTTCTCCAGGTTCTTTTACAACTTCTCCAGTTGCTCCTGTCCTTGGCTGTTATTTTCCCTCTGCTTATTGCGTCAACAGAATGAAGCCTTTGCCATAAATAAAGAGCTTATGAAGAGTAGGCTTTAAGCCAAAATTCTAAGTGATTTCTTTCCCATCAACTTTACAATTTTTAAACTTTGGATATTAAATTTAGTAATTTTGAAATTTTTATTAATTCATTATAAGCTTTCTTATTCTCTTCTTTTTCCCTTAGTTAAATAGATGGAAGTTGTAAAAAACAAGCCTTAGGCTTGCTGTATTCATTATTTTCCCTTAAGGAATATTTCAATAGTTATATGTACCAGTTTGCTGATAGAGAGTATCCCAATATTGACATTCCCTTAGTTACTAATTGTTAACTATTAAATACCTTGTTTTATCTTCTTTGTTTAGGGTTCTTAAACTCTATCACTCCTTTTTTAAACCAGTATAAGTTCTTATCAGGATTCTGTAAAATTATATTACAGACAGTACCTACCTTTTTATACCTTCTCAATCTTAACCCTAATGCTTTACACGCTTTAGTTTATAAACTTGCACTACTATGGGCAAGACCTTACATTATTTTGGCTTCCCATGGGATTGACCCAGGTAATAATTTTCCATCTCTTCTATCATTATTTTAGCTTTGTTACTCTTCATTATTGTGACATTGTTATCTCTAGTTGTCTTTTTACTTGGTTGGTTATACAATAAAGTTTTTTGTAATAAAGAGGGACATACTCCTACTTCCTAAACCAACCAAAAAGTAGTTCTCAATACCTTAGCTCATAGTTCCCCACCCCCTAGTATTTTTAACACTTTATCTTATGCACAGGCCCACTTTACCGCTTACAGATTTGAGTTCTCTACCAACTCTCACAAGGTCCTCTATCTTTCAGAGAAGCTCACTAGTCACTACAGAGATTGGTTTAGCTCTCACTCAATACACAACCCAGGTATCCTCCAGAACTATGATCTCTTTGTCAGTTCCCTCCTATCCTTCTCTGGAGAAGACAAAGAGTTATCTAATCTCTCCGCTTCTCAATTTGCAGGCCTCACACAAGGATCACTTCCACTTGGAAAATACAACCAGAAGTTTTGCTCCCTTCAGTCAAGACTACAAGCCTCTGACGCCGAGGCTTGCAGCTTCTACAAGATAGGCCTCAACAGATTGCTCCAGGAATTTTTGGTCCACCACAACCTCCCCAATGAGTTAGAGCCTCTTATCAGAGAGGTGGTTAAGTGGAACCAAAGATACCTTTCCTCAAAAAAACATCCTCATTCCAACCTATTCCCTGCAGCCAGGTTGTTTGTAACAGACAAGGTACCTCTTTCTTCAGCCCCTCCACCCAGTACCAAGCCAAAGGCTGGAGGAGATTTTTGCCTCATTGCTGAGGAAGTTCTCAGAAGAAGGAACAATAACCTCTGATCCTACTATGGATCAAAGAACCATCTTCTACCAGCCTTCCCTCTCTCCAAGCGTATTCCCGTTGTCAACAAGACTTCCACTATCACCTTGCTCTCTCTTAGTGACACTAATAAGTCACCTAATGTCTTAGTAATTATTATGGGCCTTTGGGAAAAATCAAAGTCCTTGCTCTTCTTGATACTGGCGCCAATGTTGACTTCATTGAAGAGAAACTTGCTAACCTAATTGGTCTTCCCGCTTTTGGATCCCTTGACGTCAAGATGGGAAATAGCACTCTCACTGGTGCCACACCTATCCTCCAACCCGTTGCCATTGACTTGGACGGCTCCCCATTCTACGTCATGTATAATTCCTCCCCTAACCTATCCTTCCCTTTCATCCTTGGATTCCCTTGGCTGAGAGAGTCTTTGCTTAACTTTGATCACCCAAGCAACAAGATTTTGTTTACTTGCAATGACGTTGTTAAATAATTACCTCTTGTATCTGGGACTCTTTGCCTAATTCCCTCCAACCTCAACCTTACTAGTACATATAGTACAATCCTGGTTTCTCTTTCTGCCAAAGACAAGGATGGATTGCCTTGTTGTTACTCTGAATTTAAGGATTGCTTTAGTGAAGAAGAATTTAACTTGCTACCTCCTCATAGGCACTATGATATACAGATAAACCTTAAACCAGGCACCACTCCTCCCTGGGGAAGACTGATTCCCCTCTCTGACTCAGGTAACACCCTACTGAAGAACTACATCAATGAGGAACTCTCTAAAGGCTTTATATCACAATCAAATTCTCCATGTTCTTCCCTCATCTTCTTTGTCAGTAAATCAGATGGATCCAAGCGCCCTTGTGCCAACTATAGAGCCCTCAATGAGATCACAATCAAGGATATATGCCCTATCTCTTCTGTTGAGGCTTTGACAAATTGCCTTGCTGAGAGCTTTTTATACACTAAGATTGACCTCTGAAGTGCTTTTAACCAGGTCAGAGTCTTCCCTGGCCACAAATGGAAGACCATGTTCTGTACTCAATTTGGGTTATATGAGTACAACATTATGTCTTTTGGATTATGCAACACTCCATCAACCTTCCAGGCTCGCATGAATGAGGCCCTCCTCCCATTCCTTAACAATTTTGTTGTTGTTTATCTAGACAATATCCTCATATACTCCCCCTCCCTTGCCATGCACATCATTCATGTTACTCAGGTCCTCCAGAGACTCCAATACTACAACCTTTTTTCAAAGCCTTCAAAGCATTCATTATTCTTCTCTGAGGTGGATTTCCTTGGCTATGTGGTCACTAAAAACGGTTTCACAGTCTCTCCCTCCAAAGTCAAGGTCATTCAAGACTGTCCTGTTCCCAAGACTTGCTCCCAACTTTGTGGTTTTCTTGGGTTGGCAAACTATTACTGTAAGTTTGTAGAGAATTTTTATTTATTGGTCTTGCCTCTCACAGCCCTGACATCTCCTTCTGTCTCCTTTGCTTGGTTACCTGAAGCTCAACTTGCCTTTGAGGCAACCAAGTTTGTCTTCCTCTCAACGCCTGTCCTCCTTATGCCAGACCCTTTCAAGCCTTTCTCTGTCAGAACTGACGCCAGCAACTATGCTGTGGGGGTGTTCTTCTTCAGCTTGGGGGATGGGATGCAACACCCTGTTGCATACTTCTCCCAGAAGCATCTTCCTGCTGAACATAACTATCCTGTACATGACAATGTTGTGCCCTGCCCCAAAGGGCAGGCTTCAAAACAAACTTTAAGTTTAATTCAAATCTAAAGGTTGAAGTAGATTTTATTTAGTTTTAGTCAAAGCTTACCTTGTTTTTGCTTGCTTTTGGTTTTGGTTTTTGCTTTTGCATGCTCACGCACAGTTTCTTTCTGGACTATCTTTATAAATTCCTATTTAACATAGGTTTTCTTTTTTCCTTCCACTGCTTACGCAACTGACGCTCCCCTAAACACTGCAGTTGCAGATCTTTGGGTTGTCTCCTGCAAGATCATCTTCCCTCAACTAACATGTGTTTTCTCCACAATTTATAAGTTTACCTTTGCCAAGAAACTCCTGTTTACCCATCGCAGATCCTTCCAGCCTTCAATTTTGTTATCTATAAATAAAGGCGTTAGAAAATTAGGCATCTAAGCTGAAATTCTAAGTGGTTTTCCTAAATCACTGTCCACAGGTTTTACTTCAATCTTATATTTTTCTTTTCAAATATTCAATTTCTAACTTTAAAATTTACTTAGGTTTATAGTAAATTAAATACTTTGTTAGGTCTAAATTTGCTTCCAGAGATAAAACAGTTAGCATAATTAGAATAGAGATAGCTAGACAACAAGCAATTAGCTTATTGTCACCATTTTTTAACATTAGGGATAACTTGACTAGTTTTATGTTGAGATATTCCCATGGGTAATATACTGACTTAGATATCCCTTTGGTTACAAACAAATCTTTATTTAACACTTTATTATATATAGTTTGTTTAGGATTAGTTAACTCTATGATGCCTTTTGTGTCCAATAATAAGTTTTTGGCAGGTCTTTTAAAAGTACTTCTACAAACTGTACCTACTTTACTTTATCTTTTAAAATTAAATACAAATGCTTTACACAGTATAGTTTAACATCTTGCGCCTTATTGGGCAAGATCTTACAGACAAGGAACTCCTTGCTATCATCAAAACACTCAAGCATTGGCGCTGCTACCTTGAGGGACTTGATGAGCCATTTATCATTTACAAGGACCATAAGAACTTGCTTCACTTCACCAAGTTGCACTTCATCTCCCAGAGACACACAAGATGGGTACCGGAGCTGTCAAATTTCTGCTTCAAGCTTGTGTACAAGAAAGGTGTACTTAATACCCTACCTGACGCTCTCAGTTGTCATCCTTCATTATCTGATGTTGACAAAGACTACAAACTCCTTAACACCAAGGTGGTCCTTCCACCCAAGAGCTTTCTGAAACTTAATGTTATCAGTACTAAAACCCCCAATATACTGAAGTAAATCCACAAATCTCAGCTTTCCAATAAAGCCTTGTCCCAGATTATTGACGCTCTTACAAACAATGGGACAGTCACAAACTCTTCCTTCTCCCTGCTAGATGGTGTGTTATACTTCAACAACCTTTTGGTAGTCTCCTCACTGGACCTTCAACAGCTACTAACCATCACATTCCATGATTCCCTTGCTGCAGGCCACTCCAGATATAAGAAAACCCTTTCTAAACTCTGTGATAACTTCTGGTGGCCAAATATGTCCACTTTTGTCAAGTCATATGTCTGTAGTTACCTTGTTTTCCAGAGAAGCAAACATTTCACTCAGAAACCTGTGGGTCTTCTATGTCCCCTTCTGGTTCATGAGGGTCCTTGGCAATCTGTCTCTTTGGACTACATTGTCCAGCTTCCTCAGTCTGAGAGTTTTGACGCCATACTGGTCATCATAGACAGGCTCTCAAAACAGGCCATTTTTGCTACTTGTAATTCCAACATCACTCCAAAGCAGACTGCTTCCCTGTTTGTTAAACATGTCTTTATTCACAACGGTACCCCAAGAGATATTGTTTCTAACTGTGGATCTCAATTTCTTTCCCTGTTCTGGAAGGAGTTTATGACCCAGCTAGGTGTTCACCTTTCTCTTAGCGCGTCCTATCATCCTCAATCTGATGGGAAACCAAATGCACAAACCAGACACTGGAATGTTTCCTTTGCAGTTTTTCCAACAAACAACAAGACAATTGGGCTTCTCACCTATCTTTGGCCCAGTATTCCTACAATGCTACTCCCCATTCCTCTACCAAGATGACTCTGTTCATGGCAAATTTAGGCTACACTCCTGCCTTTGTTCCTTCTGTCACATCTTCTGTCTGCTCCCCGTTAGCCAAGGAGTTTCTTGTCCAGCTAGAACTCATCCAGAATTCCTTAGAAGAGAATCTCTCTAAGGCTATTGAGGGTTACAAGGTCCAGGCTGACCGTCATTGTCAGGAGGGAAAGGGCATTCAGGTCAACAACCTTGTATATCTAAATACAAAGAATCTTCCTATCAGATGGCCTTCCCGTAAACTTGGCCCTCAGTTCATAGGGCCTTTTCTTGTAACAGAAAGAGTTGGAAAGGTTGCATATCATATCCAACTTCCCCCAGGGTATTGCATTCATGATGTCTTCCACGTGTCCCTCATCAAACTCCAGACTTCTCCTCCTCCTTCTCATCAGAACAATGAAGCGCCCCCTACTCACATGGTTGAAGGAACTCCTGAGTATGAGGTTGAGTCTATTATCTACCATTGTTATCACTATGATAAAATCCAATACCTAGTTCTTTGGAAAGGTTATTCTGTTAAGGAGAGTTCTTGGGAGCCATTGTCCAACCTTGCAAACTGTCCTGAGGCCCTCAATTCTTATATCCAAGCACATCCTGAGCTTGGATCTGGAGGTGGTAATGTCATGCCCTGCCCCAAAGGACAGTCTCTTTAATTTATTTCTTTACTTTTTGCTTTGATTTAATCTTTCTTATTGAAATTTTAAGTTAAAAGGTTAATAATTAGATATTTTAAAGTATTTTACCTATTTTTACGCTGATTCACGTTTGAGTTGCCATTGTTATTGTTGTCTTCCTTATTCCCAGCTAACTATTAGCTTTATATATTCTACTTTGAATTCAGAATAATTTTCACAATTTAATTACTTTTCAAGTCTCCTGCTTATGTCAATGCCGCTCTTCTCCAGTGTCATGTTGTCAATATGCAGTTCCTACTGGGCTTCTTTTCCCCTTCTTCTCCAGGTTCTTTTACAACTTCTCCAGTTGCTCCTGTCCTTGGCTGTTATTTTCCCTCTGCTTATCACCTCAACAGAATGAAGCCTTTTACCATAAATAAAGAGCTTGTGAAGAGTAGGCTTTAAGCCAAAATTCTAAGTGATTTCTTTCCCATCAACTTTACAATTTTTAAACTTTGGATATTAAATTTAGTAATTTTGAAATTTTTATTAATTCATTATAAGCTTTCTTATTCTCTTCTTTATCCCTTAGTTAAATAGATGGAAGTTGTAAAAAACAAGCCTTAGGCTTGTTGTATCCATTATTTTCCCTTGAGAAATATTTCAATAGTTATATGTACCAGTTTGCTGATAGAGAGTATCCCAATATTGACATTCCCTTAGTTACTAATTGTTAACTATTAAATACCTTGTTTTATCTTCTTTGTTTAGGGTTCTTAAACTCTATAACTCCTTTTTAACCCAGTATAAGTTCTTAGCAGGATTCTGTAAAATTATATTACAGATAATACCTACCTTTTTAAACCTTCTGAATCTTAACCTTAATGCTTTACACGCTTTAGTTTATAACCTTGCACTACTATGGACAAGACCTTACACATTCAGCAACTTTCCATAGCCAATAACATGGCTTCTAGATACATTTATGAGGAGAGCGGTTAAGTTGGATACCAGCAATTGGACAGGATCTTTGTGAGAGACATCCAAGATCCCTGGGAATAGGTAAGGTTTATTTCTGCCTGAAAAGGGAGGAGAGTACAACTCTAAGAATGTGGGTTCAGGCAACTTGTACAATATCTGAGAGTCTAAGATGGCTTGAGAGCCAGGGGTAATAGTCACAGCAGAAGTGGCCAGGAGCAGAACCCCTTCAGATGCAGGGCAGGCCATAGGAGGGCACTTCATGTTAGACAAGTGGGTACAATATTTTAGTGTGAAGACACTAATGGGGTATTCTAAGGCACACGTCTTGAGGCACTTTCCGGGAACTTTGACAGGCTTCTCAAAGATTAAAGGGACTTCATACTCTAGAATAGAGAGATAGTTATCTTTTAAGTTGATGATTTTATTGTACTCCCTAAGGAGCTGGGTACCAACTAGAAGATTGTAACTCTCATTCTCCAGGACCACAGCAGGCGCGGCTAGGAGTAGCTTGCCAAATCTCATAGGGAGAGCAGAGTATGCCCCTATAGCACAAGTCATGGACAACCCAGCTGTACCATAAGACTGATGATAGTTAAGGTCAGGGGATGAGTTTGAGCTTCATGACAAGCTTTGAGGAGACAACATTAAGAGGAGACCCAGTATTTAAGACGGCCTTGATCTTCACTTTTTGGATGAATATCTCTACACAAGTTTTAGTACAACCAAAGGGTGGGAGGACGGCCAGGATATCTTGGGCTTCTGCTAGTTACTTGTCTCACTTCTCAATAATGAATCTCAAACCTAGAAACTCCTTGTAGACATTCTGAAGAGGAATCAATACTGAAACATTATGAAAGCAGCATCTTCTACTTCAGTTGCTTATTCATAAGATTCTACCAGTACAGGAGACCTATTAGCTTGAGTGAGGTATGGATGAGAAAAAACCTCCTTGGCTTCAGGTAGAGGCTTGGCAGTTTTTGTAGCTTTCCCATAAAGCAGTTTATAAGGGACTGCAATGATGTTGGGGACAGCTAGGACTAAATATCCATAGGCATCAGGATCATTGATGTCTGAGTTGTCCATATCAGAGTCATCCAAGATATTGTGGAATAATAGCAGAATGTGAGGTGCTTCAGTGTCAACGGGCTCTGAGTCTGCTATAGAAGGGGGATTTGAGGAGACTGGGAAAAATTTCCAACCAAGAGCGTCTCTGCCTCTAGGTTGGCTGCTATTTTCCCGCCTATGCCTTGGGGTTGGCACCTTCAACTCAAGGATTGGTACAGACTCAAGAGTGATGACCTATCTGGCCGCAGTTATGGCAACCTTGTTGTCTAGAAGGGTTCTGAGAGTTCATAGTGAGGATGCATAGGCCACAGGAAGAAGAGCCAGAGTTAGATGCATCTTGATTCTTGTGTACTACAGCTCCAGAGTGGGTCAAGTGCATATCCTGGAGCAATGTCTTTATGCTCTTCAATGAGGAGAACATGGCCTTGTGAGCTTTTAAATGGAGGCCCAGAAGCTGATTAACTTTAAGAGCTTGAGCACAGGCCATGTACACTTGTGGGCTATCAAATGTCTACTTGTTATCAACTGCTGTCCTTCCATGTAGAACCTGTCTGAAAATTTGGCCAGAGTCTCTTTAGGTTTGAAGGCAATGTGCATGAAAGCATATTTCTTTACTTCCAAGCTAAGATTGACACCAAAATCATCAATCAGAAGCTGTTTTGTCTCTTCCCAAGTCTCAATTGTGGGCAGCTCTGGCACCACCACCTCCTGGCAAGTTGGGTGCAGGCAGGTTAGAATGTTATTCTTCTTAACCTCATCAGAGGCTCTTTGCATGGCTGTTTTGTAGATGGTCAGGGACGCTGCAATGATGGAAGTTTTTGGATCAAAGACATGTTTAAAGGTAGGTTTGAAGTGAACTTCAGGAGTAGGGCAATCATTGTTGCTATTGAGCACATTTATATATGGGGAGAATTCAGATTCAGAAGGAGGCTGTCTTGCCCACAGTTGGAAAACACTCTCTTCAAGAGTGTCAGGGACCCACTTGGCAGGGAATAAACTCCCTAGCTGATGGGCCAAAGCCCCTACATTCAGACCTGCTATTACTGAGCCAATAGGAACCATGACCATTAAAAGATGTCCAAGGTGTCCCAGGTAAGAGAATCTTCCAAACATAGAACTGAAAAAACCTAGTAGATAGTAACCCACCAAATACGTCAAGAGGAGAAAGGAGGCGCAAGGTCTAACCAGAGTAGGTTCAGTAGGCGGTGTAGTAAACAAACAACCATAGTGGAATTTACGTCCCCAATGTCCAGAAGGGTATTTGAACCATCCATGAGCGAGGGATTCCTTCTGGTGGGCATCATCTGGGGAAGAGTTGTACCAGTTATTTGTAGGTGTTGGATTTTCCAAGGCCAATAACACTGGCAAGAAGTAAGCTAGAAACTAGGATATGAATAGAATTCCTCTCATGGCTTCAAAAATGTGTTTTATCAGAAAATGAAGGAGTAGCAAGTAGTGGGATAATATTTATTGTTGGAACATTTGAATTGAATAAAGGTTTAGAGCTTATATATCTTGAAAATAAGGCTAAGCATTTGAGAGGAGTTTGGGAAATGAGATGATTTACCTGAGTTAATCATTTTAAATTCAACTGTTTTAAGTGCAACTTAAATAATTGCTTAATCATTTCCAAACTAGCTTTGTGTAAGAAGAGGAACCAGAAAGATCTCACAATGATCATGCCAATTAAGTGGTATCCAGGCACAAGATCAAGTATTGAATAGTACAGAGCTTGACCTAAAAGCAGAGAGAGCGGGTCACTGGATGATTGGAAGGCTAGAAGCAGCCAATCAGGAGTAAAGCGGTAAGTGACATTTACAAACTTAGTATTAACACTTTTGAATTTGAAAGGTGTTTCAAAAGCAAAAACCAATTGAGTTAAAAGGTAATAAAAAGGTAATTAAAAGGCTGGTGATGATCTAGTACTAACAATACATTCATTAGCAGCGTCCTGGGTTTTAATCTGGTTCTGAAAGGTTTTCAAAGGCCAAGTATAGTTGTTAAATCTGTTGTGTTGTGTTTTTGACTGGGTGTCCTCCAAATATTTGTTCTAGTGTTGGTTTGAAAATATGTTTTTTCCAAGGCTGTCAATAATAGTCAGGTAGTCAGGGAAAGAATCCCTGACACTATCCTCCCCAGGAAGGCCCTTCCCTTCCAAAGTCTTCTTGTAGCGTGAGAGGACTTCTGGTGCGTTCTCTAGATTCTCTTCTGGTTCCCAGGAGTTGGATTCTACTTTGTAACCCTTCCATTTGACCAAGTATTGACATTTGCCTTGCAAAGTGCGGTGACCAAGGATGTCTTCTACTTACCATTCTGGAGTATGGTTCAAGATGATAGGAGGAGGGTCCTTATGATCCATGTCAGATGGTAACCCTTTGAACTTGGACAGAAGGCTAATGTGGAAAACATCATGGGCGGAGGAGCCAGCAGGGAGTTTGAGTTGGAAATTAACATCTGAGCGTCGTTCAATGACCAGCAGTAGACCAATCTTCTTTGGCCCTAGTTTCTGACCTGGAATATCCAGTTTAAGATTCTTTGCACTGAAGAACACATAGTCTCCCACTTGGATGTCTTCTGGGGTTCTTTGATGTTTATCAGCTTGGTTCTTATACTGTAGGACGGGTTTTTCCAGTTGTGTCTTGAGTTGTTGATAATTATTGAGTAAGAATGTTGCCCATTGATGTGACAACAGAATAGTGTCTTCAGTTGTTGGATCAGAAAGGTCTTCAGGGTTATATAAATAGTTGGAAAAGAAGGGGGATACTCTAATAGAGTCATGATGATTGGTGTTATAGCATAGTTGGGCCAGTGGGAGTAAGGATACCCAATCATCCTGTCGTAGGTTCACATACTTCCTGAGAAAACCTTCCAGTACTTGGTTAACCCTTTCTGTCTGTCTGTTGGTCTGATGGTGAAAGGATGTAGACATGAGAGTTTTAACCTGTAAGGCCTTCATTAGGAACTGCCAGAACTTGGATGTGAATTGAGTATCTCAATACAAGATGATGTTGTTGGGAATTCTGTGGTTGGCAATTACATGAGTGAAGAGCATGTTGGCAGTGTCTTCTGCTGTTGCATGCTTTAAGGGGGTAAAGATTTCATATTTGGTTAGCCAATCTACTACCACAAAGATGCCGGTCATGTTGTCACTCTCTGGAAGGTCCACAATAAAGTCCATGGAGATGGAATGCCAAGGGCGTGGAGGAATGGGTAATGGTTTGAGTAGTCCTTGGGGCTTCATGGTGGAAAGTTTATTGCAGCCACACAGAACACATGTGGTGATGTATTTGGCAACTGTTTTCTTCATATTAGGCCACCAGTATCTTTGTAGAATTCTCTTGAATTTTTTGCAAATGCCTCCATGTCCCGTGAGAGGGGAGCTATAGAAGCTTTCCAGGATTGTTTGTCAGTGTTCATAGGTTGGTACATAAAGGCTTCCATTCTTTGACCAAGATCTGTTGCTTAGCGTAAGACCAGTAGGAGTGTTTTCCTTGTCAAGGAGTTGGGATGCTATGATGTCCTGGTTCAAGGTGGATAGATAAGATAAGGTCATAATGTGAGAGAGGAACTGATCTTCAGAGAGTATAGCACGTCCATTGTGTTTAACGTAGGACTGGCTTGGGTTATCCAAGTCCTCTCATCTACTGATGACTTCTGGTACTATATTCTGGTGTCCTGGAGTGTAAATAATCTTGAAGTCAAAGGCAAGAAGATCTAGCCCATTGTGCCAGACGTGGGCTAACCTTTCTCTTTTCAGTGAAGTAGAGGAGGTTCTTATGATCAGTTCTGATTTGCACGGGGAATTTACTTCCTTCTAAGTAGTGACGCCAGTGGTCCAAGGATTTGACAATGGCAAATCTTTCCTTCTTGTACATGTGGTAATTTCTCTCTTGGTCAAGCAGCTTATAGGAGTAGAACGCCACAGGGTGGAGTTCACTATCCTCCCCAAGCTGCAGCAACACCCCTCCTAAGGCAAAGTCAGAGGCGTCTGTGTCCAAAAAAATTGACGCTCAGGATCTGGACAGAGAAGGACCAGGGCCAAAGTGAATTGCTTCTTGAGGGTTTCAAAGGCCAGATCAGCTTCAGGTGACCAGACAAAGGGAACCTTTTTGGAGGTAAGGTGTGTGAGAGGGAGAGGGAGCAGAGAAATCCTTGATAAACTTGCAGCAAAAATTTGCCAGGCCTAAGAAGCCGCAAAGCTTGGTACATGTAATAGGTTGGGGCCAGTCCAGGACTGCCTGTATCTTGGAGGGAGCAACCACAAACCCTCTTGGATTAATCTTGTACCCAAGAAACTCAATCTCAGTGACAAAAAACTTGCATTTTTCAAGCTTACAGAACAAAAAATTGTCAATGAGTAGTTGTAGGACCTCTTGTAGGTGTTTTGTGTGGGCCTCCTTGTTCTGTGAGTATACCAGAATATCTTCAAGATAGACAACAATGCAGACGTCAAGTAGAGGGAAGAGAACCTCACTCATTAGGCCTTAAAAGGCTGCAGGAGCGTTACTCAAACCAAAGAGAATCACAAGGTATTTGTAGAGCCCAAAGGGAGTGCAAATTGCTGTCTTCCATTCATGACCTTCAGCAATACATATATGATTATTAGCACTGCGGAGGTCTAGTTTAGAAAAAACCTTGGTGTGAGTAAGTCAGTTGGTCAAGGATTCTGAAGAAGGTAAGGGGTTTTGGTTCTTAATGGTTATGGTGTTTAGTTTGGTGAAGTCTACAGCGGGTCTCAAGGTTCCATCTGCTTTCCCTACAAAG
This sequence comes from Entomophthora muscae, assembly GCA_014839935.2. Classification (NCBI taxonomy): domain Eukaryota; kingdom Fungi; phylum Entomophthoromycota; class Entomophthoromycetes; order Entomophthorales; family Entomophthoraceae; genus Entomophthora; species Entomophthora muscae. Next base: position 129,061 of record QTSX02005817.1, read on the forward strand.
AACATGGGTGATGAATGATGGGGAGTTGGATTGACACATAAACCCTTTTGCTAAGTTTTTGTCAAGGTATGCCTTCATCGCAATTCCCTGTGCTTGGTTCATGGGGTAAAGCTTTCCCCAGGTGGGTGAGGAGCCAGGTATCAAATCAATTCTAAGATCAGATGATCTTCTTTCAGGAAGGACAGAGTAGAGTTCCTTGCTAAATGCTGTTTTTAAGTCTTGAATTTCCTCCAGAATAGAATCAGGTGCTGGGCTCCCCACAAGAAGTAGAGAGTTTAAGTATGCTGTGAAGTCCTTTGGTACTTGATGGTACGGTTTTTTGAGAGGCAATGTGGTTGGTTGTCCGTGGGAGTGAAGCGTGACTGAGTTGATGTCCCAATTGAACTTTAACTTGGCTTCCTGACACCAGGGAAATACCAAGACTAAAGGGAAGGCCAAGTTGGAGAGCGTTGAGGTGGGTAGGTGGTATGAGTTGTTCCCCACCTGAGTGTGGAGGGGTTTAACTAGGCGTCCTACTTGGGCAGAGGTACCTTCAGCAAGTCTTACATAAGCTAGTCCTGAGGTCTCAAAACCTAACAAGGTTGAAAGATCTTGATCAATGAAGTTCCCCATTGCTCCTATGTCAATTAGTGCGTAGCTGGCTGTAGTGCCAAATTTGTGGTCTAGAAAAACGGGCAAAATGGCATAAGACTGATTGGAAGATTTATTGGCATCTGTGGTTGAGAGAAGATGGCCTGAAGTAGATTGTACCTTTTAGAGTGACTATAAATCTTTGGCGGAATGACCTGATTGCCCACAGTAGAGACATAGTCCTTTGCAGACTTGAAATTGTTTCTCTTTGGGAGCCAGCTGGTAACCTCCCCTGGGTTTAGGAACTAATCCCTTGGGCACCTCAGCAGGGGATGGTAGGTTACAGGTGGGCAGTGTCTTGGTATTGTTCCAAGAAGGAAGCTGTTTTACCTTGGAGGACCATTTTAAAACTTCTTTGGTAAGATCAGAAAACTTATCAGGTAGTACATGATGGACCAGGAAGCTCTTGAGTTCTGGAGACAGTTTCTTCTGGAAGAGGTAGCAAGCTTTGGCATCAGTCATCCCAATTGCTTCCTTAAGGCAAGAAAATTCTTCAATATAGTCCTTGGTGGCCATTTTGCCCTGATATAAGGCCATTATGTGGTCTCTGAATTCTTTGGTGGTCTGTGCTGGCACTACGGTAGATAACAAGGAGTTGCAGAAGGCAGAGTAGTTGTTTAATAGCTTCTCTCCTTGTAGGGTGGCTTTAGCGTACCAGACGCAAGCCTTGCCTGTGAGCTTTTTGGCCACATGGTGCACCTTCTGTGCGTCAGACTGGAATTGTGCGGGAGGTGTTTTGAACAGTGACTGTGAGAAGACCAGAAGCATAATGATCTTGTTTTCTTCATTGTTGTTGGGAGATACTAGTGAAATTTGGTCTAGTACAACAGTTTGGTTCTGAACTTGTTGAGGAGCTGTTGCGCTGGCAGCAGCGGCAGTTTTGGTCTGCAGGAAAAGTTGAACCAGACAATAGGTGGTAAGGCTGATGATGGTAGTAACCAAGGTAACCGCAATAATCTTGATAATTGCGGTATAGAGCAGGTAGTTTGTAGGGGTTGGTTCTGAACTTCTAAGTAAGAAGCTCAAAATGGGTTCCAACAAACTTTCAGGGACCCATTTGGCAGGAAATAAACTCCCTAGCTGATGGGCCAAAGCCCCTACATTCAGACCTGCTATTACCTAGACAATAGGAACCATGATCATTGCAAGATGTCCAAGGTGTCCTAGGTAAGCAAATATTCCAAACATAGAACTGAAACAACCTAGTAGATAGTAACCCACCAAATACATCAAGAGGAAAAAGGAGGCATAAGGTCTAACCAGAGTAGGTTCAGTAGGTGGTGTAGTAAACAAACAACCATAGTGGAATTTACATCCCCAATGTCCAGAAGGGTATTTGAACCATCCATGAGCGAGGGATTCCTTCTGGTGGGCATCATCTGGGGAAGAGTTTTACCAGTTATTTGTAGGTGTTGGATTTTCCAAGGCCAATAACACTGGCAAGAAGTAAGCTAGAAACTAGGATATGAATAGAATTCCTCTCATGGCTTCAAAAATGTGTTTTATCAGAAAATGAAGGAGTAGCAAGTAGTGGGATAATATTTATTGTTGGAACATTTGAATTGAATAAAGGTTTAGAGCTTATATATCTTGAAAATAAGGCTAAGCATTTGAGAGGAGTTTGGGAAATGAGATGATTTACCTGAGTTAATCATTTTAAATTCAACTGTTTTAAGTGCAACTTAAATAATTGTTTTATCATTTCCAAACTAGCTTTGTGTAAGAAGAGGAACCAGAAAGATTTCACAATGATCATGCCAATTAAGTGGTATCCAGGCACAAGATCAAGTATTGAATAGTACAGAGCTTGACCTAAAAGCAGAGAGAGCGGGTCACTGGATGATTGGAAGGCTAGAAGCAGCCAATCAGGAGTAAAGCGGTAAGTGACATTTACAAACTTAGTATTAACACTTTTGAATTTGAAAGGTGTTTCAAAAGCAAAAACCAATTGAGTTAAAAGGTAATAAAAAGGTAATTAAAAGGCTGGTGATGATCTGGTACTAACAATACATTCATTAGCAGCGTCCTGGGTTTTAATCTGGTTCTGAAAGGTTTTCAAAGGCCAAGTATAGTTGTTAAATCTGTTGTGTTGTGTTTTTGACTGGGTGTCCTCCAAATATTTGTTCTAGTGTTGGTTTGAAAATATGTTTTTTCCAAGGCTGTCAATAATAGTCAGGTAGTCAAGGAAAGAATCCCTGACAAAGAGTAGTCAAGGTCTCAGAAGTGTGGACATCCACATTGTTGGACAGGTCAGTATGTCATTTAGTAACATCTAAGCGCTGACAATGTGTGGTTACCACAGTAGAAAGTTCAGCCAACTGGGAGGTCAGGGAAGGTCCCACTGAGAGGCAAGGAGTGGACCGGTTGTTTACTGAGTCAATTAACTCACTCATTTCTTAAACATCCTTGTCAAGACTGGAGTGATCTTGTTTCAGGTGGTCCAGCTCATTGGCTAGAGCAATCAACTCTCTAGCACATTAGATTTGGGGTTTCCCTGGCAGTCCAGGGCAGCAGCCATCTCCTTTGACAACCTCAACTGTGCTAGCGGCAGTTGCCACAATCTCACTCAAAGCGGCAACTGTGATGGTCCACATGAAGGCAGTTTTTCAGGCAAGGGTTGATTTGGCTTCAAATAAAGACGCTATGCTGAAGATTGATAGTATGTTTTTGGTTTGTTACAGGTAGAGGATTAGTAGGAAACAATGGCTACTAGGGAAGGTAAGGCCTAGCTAGTAGGTAAAAAAGAACTACTAGAGGCAAATGTTGTCCCCACCTGGTAGGAGATATTGGCTGATGTGGGCTAGAGGTCATCACCCAGCAGGGAACTTTGGCTGCTAGGGGTGAGAAATGAGATAGCTCAGCAGGGAACTTTAGCTGTCTGGGTTGGGGAGTGGTCCAGCCTGGTGGATAGCATGTGCTACTCAGGCTGTATGTTGTTTAAACCCTGACAAGTAATGCAGGCTGCCAGGGAGGGGAGGAGCTTTGAGAGCTCTATGTACCCTGATACGCTTACAGGATGTCTGTGATCAAGCACCTTACCTAACAGACTGGTAGGGTGTCCTTGTCTATGTCCCTATGGAAGCTTTGGGGAGATCCCAAAGTAAGCATTGGAGGGCATAGATTTTCTCAGGGGTGTCACCAAGGCGATTGCTCAGGGAAGCAGCTGCAGAACTTGGTGTGATAAGGCCTCTGGGAAGTAAAGCTGATTACTTTGCAACTGAAAGCCCAGACTTAATCACCTGGATGAGTAAAAAAGACAGAATAGACTTTGATGATCTATGGTTGGATGGCCTAAGTGGATTTCCACTTGCAAGGGCCCAGTCAAATGCCAGTTCAATTTAGACTCATGCTTGGGTCTACAGGTGTTGATAACAGGGACTGAGATTTAGGACCAAGGTGGTTTGTAGTATGGTATCAGCAGTGAAGACTAGTTGAGGAACTGTTGGTTCATGTTGAAGTTTGAAAACAAGTTGGTTCATGTTGAGGAATGCTGGAGGACTAGAAGATCATGATGCAGGAGCGGCCAAAGGACCAAAAGATCAGGATGCAGGAGTAGCTGAAGGACTGGGTTAAGCTGTTTGGTGACTGAAATGGGCTGTTTGATGACTGAGATAGACTGATTGCTGGCTAGGCTGAAGAACTAGAAGATGTGGTTGAAAAACTGGCTGAAGGACCAGAAGATGATAGTGCAGGGCTAGATATGAAACTGAAAGATGGCTTAGAAGGACTAGCTAGACTGGATAGAAGATAAAATGATAGTTTTGGTTTCTTAAGAGAGAAAATATTAAGAAAGAAGCAGTTAAATAATGATTTAATGCTGCCAAGAACATGATAGAAAGAAAGAACTAATTATCATATTAGAAGAGAAAATAAGAGAAAATATTTTACAGTGTTTAAACTTTAAATTTATTACAATTTAATTGAGTGGAAAGAATCTGGAAAGAGGCTGTAAACAGAACGGAGAAACTGTGAAGACAAATAGTTGAATTTTGCCAAGAACAACCAGGAGAGGCAAAAGGCAAGCAACAGGTGAGTTCAAAGCTGTAAAATATTGAAGAAGATGTGGGGAAACTCAGATAAACGTTGAAAAATCAAGGGTTCAAAAATCCCTTATGTAAAACATAGGCAAAAGCACTCAAGATTTGCCGGAGAAACGTGACGGGAATTACGGCAAAACCGTTTGAAACATGGAGCAGTTGGTTATCCAGAGCAAGAAAGCTTCAGGTTCAAACCATAGTCAAGAGCAAGTCATTTGGGTGAACTGTTTGGAAAAACTTTTGAATCAAGGCATCTGATTGGCTGAAAGTTAAAGTTTATTTGATCAGTGTTTTGAGGGCTTTAACTTAAGAGTTAAAGCCTAAAAAAATGAGGTGCAGAAGCAAAAAAATCTAGGGCTTTCATAGGCTAAAGTAAGTTAAAAGATTTAATATATTATAGAGAGAGAAAAACTGGATAGTTTAAGCTTTGAAAAACCAGAATTCTGAGAGAGAATTTGGTCTGAAACAAGGAGCTATAAAAGGGGGAGCTATCTGAGGCTTTTCAGGGACTGGATCACGTGGATTACAAAGGCCACAAGGACTACAGAAGGAGCTGAAGACCAAGTCAAAGATGAAAAAGCCCAAGATGAAGAGGCTAGAGCTGAGGATAAGGAACCAGAGCTGGAGCAAAGTGCAGGAGCCCAGTACTAAAGTGCAGGCGTCCAAGACTAAAGAGCAGGAGCCCAAGACCAAGTACAAGGAGTCCAAGATATTATTGGAGGACTCCAAGTATTGGCAATATATATATATTTTTTCCCTGACCCCCCAGGCCATATTCCAGAAGGTTTCTAAGGGGATCTTCCTTCTGAGAGTGAATAAAAGCCCATTTCAACCCCTATACATATTTCTGAGATACATTTTCCCTTACTATAGAATAAAAATCTCTTCCAGCTGGTCCCTGGCTATGGCCCAGGGCACACTTTAGGGACTGGTGGACTGGAACCACACACCTCTGGTGGCAATAGAGACTAAGTTGTTCCCAGTAAGTATAAGTAATGAGGAAAGGAAGCCTTCCTCATTGTTGACATCATCTGAATAAATGTTTTTATGCCCAGAACTCATTTATTAATTTCAGGAATCATTTATTCTTGCATCAATATAGTTATTCTGATAGCATCTCTACGCAAATCAATACAACAATCTTCCCATGCCTTACCATCCCTGCCTGTTCCTTCTACTATCCCTATGGTTATACCTGATTGCTTCCTTGGCTAATATTTTACCATTTTCACCACCTTTATCTTTCTCTGGGCCATTCTAGAGGCCCAATTACAACTATCATGAATTAGATCCCTTACACTCCCCCTTGCTAGATGCCCTTCCTGTAAATGACTTCAGTAAGCTAGGGTTTATCTATATTACAGTGCTTGGGCTAACCAATCAGGTTGTGCCTTACCCTGGAAGTTGGTACTCCTGGTCCGCTGCAGTCAACCATCTTGCCAGGATTACCCCCATCACATATATGGCCTTTCATGCTGGCCGGCCTCTCCTGTGGGAGTCTTGCCAGACACCAGTATGGGCTATGTCACAGATGCTATTTAAAACAGTTTGGGGGATTGGCAACCAACCCTCAACCGTTGGGATCCGTGCCAGGAGTAGGAACAGAAACAATAGAGAGGATGTGAGAGCCAGAAAGAGCCAAACCAGACTTATCTGGGGTTGGTGTAACACTCAACCCTTTTGATTCAAATTTCAAATCAAAAAGCGGCTTGTTTGATCTGCTTCTATATCTAAATTCAGGTAATGATTGGTCCAGACTAACTCATTATTATTAACATTAATTATATCAACGCTGGTTGCCCTGGATGGCCCAGGTTTGATCCCCGTAGCTAGACACACGTCTGGATTAGATTTAATCAGCTTTGAGGATCCAGGTAATAAGAATAGATTGCTATGCACTAATAATTCATTTTTAAAATTACTAATGGACCCAGATAAAGGTCCAGTCTCCACTAAACTGCCAACAGACTTAGTCATCCTAATGCTGCCAGGAATGATTGAAAGAAGATTTCTGTTACTGTATCAACCACAGTGTTGCAACCAAGTTTCCAGACTTGCCTTCCAAAGTATCTTATGATACACAGGGGGCGCTCAATGAGTCACCCCTTGACATATCTAACAACATGGACCAATCTGATGGCAATATCAAATTGCAGGCACTTTCTCCTAATTAGGAGAACTACCAATTTGACCTGCTGATCCCCACAAAAGTTATTCCTTGGCTCCAATCCTTACATGGAACATGCCACCATGCCACCCCCTTGTGGCTGTATGGCTTTCCCCATATAGTATATTAATCACAATATTCTACAATAAACAATACCTTATTCTTATTATTCCTGTCCTTTCTATTAGACTTTTGTCTCCCTCAACTCAAATACTGAATCCTCATTGGTTCAGTTGCAACAGTGATAGCAGTAGTAGGTTCACAGTCTACCTAAAAGAAAAATCCCCCCAAGAAAGGACAGAGTACAGGCTGTATGGCTACTTGCCATCAAGAGATCTTCCTGCCAATCCCCAAGGGGGACATCCCTGATGGGTATGTTATTTAACAAGACCAGCTATTTCTTACAAGTGTGTACAATCAACTCTGCCTTAGACAGCGTGATTCCAGCATTACCCCACCTCAGTTGGACCTTTCACAGTGCATGCTCAATCTCCAGCTGGAATCCTTTGCAGGTGGGGTCAAAGGAGCCAACATTGTCAGTTGGCCTCACTCCACCAAGACCCACCTCCGTATCTGTCAAGTACCTGAGCCCATGTGGGTTGCTACAGCGTCTGGGCGCTTTATGGGGCCTGCTGCTGTGTGGTTTACCAACTGGGCCAGTCAGTAAATTGAAGTCACCTGGGCGGCATTCAGGGATGCTTTGAAGTCCTGCTACAGCAAAACCTTCTTGCCCATTGTGGTGAGAACTCCCCTTCTAGAAATTCAACAGACTGGATCCGTTCCTGAGTACCTTGCTGCCGCCCCCAAAGCTGTGACCAACAGGAACACCATGCTTCTGATGCTGATAGTCAATGGACTTAAGCCCCATAGCTATAAGTGGGTCCCCGTAGGTTGTTGCACCTCCATTGATGACTTCTACAAAGACATTGTGGAGGCCAACAATCAGGCTTCAATGGGTTTCCTCTGCACAAATGATGCTCTGTCTCAACCTTGTGCAACGCCTGACAGTGCCCACAACCAAGTAGGCTGCTGCCAGCCCTGTCAGCAGGATAATGGGACTAAACTCTCCCATAAGGGGGAGCTCCAGCTAGCACAAATTGAGGACCCAGGAAAAGCCCGGGGGTTGTAGCTACAAGAGGTTCTATAACCCCACTTAACCCTCACTCTCAATCCCTTCTCGGAAAGAACCCCTGCAACTACAGTGTACACAAAGTTGAAGCCCTTGATGTCTTCCAGGTCCATAGTGACAACCCTGTCCTTCAAGAAAGCCACTCTCCCAATAAAGTAACCTGCTTGGCTTATCCCTTATGTTTTTGTGGGAGTACCCACAAATTATTGGTGGACACCAGGGCTGACCAGGTGTTTGCCAATTCACAACAGTTAGACCGCATGCCAAGCAGATTCAAGGCAGTATAAGTAGCTGACTCTTGTAGAGTGGCAATTACCCACAAGAAAGTCCCCTTCTCTGTGAGAATGGGGAACATCCAGGTTAAGCTCTCTGGGCCAATCATGGTGTGACCATACAACAGTCACTGTTAAGTATTTAGCCAAATAAATACTCCAAGATATAAAGTTGCTCTGTTTTTGCTATTTGTTTTATGTAGATAGGTTTGGATGGAATTCTCCAGATAAAGATTCCTGAGAACTTAGTATCTATATTCAATAAAAGAACAGAAGGCAAGATTGGTTGAATCAATCTTAGAGACTAGGCATCTCAAAAACAATTTAATTAATTGGGAAGATTAATTAATAAATACATGGGAATATAATTAATGAGGTTTTAATTATATTGGTTAATTGCCTTGACTGTGCCAATAAGTTTGGTTAAGATTAATCAAAAATAAACCCCCAAATTTTGGGTTGAAAGCGCTGCTTTGGCAAATTCATTGGGTTATAAGCGCCAAGGCGCTGCCTAGTGAATTTTTCAGGCGCTGGGGTGCCGCCTGGTTTGAGTTTTGAAGCATTTTAATGGGGTTTAAGGGGAAAAACCATTAAATGCAAAGATAACTAAATAAAGGCAAGGATGCCTAGGAATTCAGGTTTGATCAGCTGGTTCCCAGTTGGAACATTGATAGCTGAGTTTTGGGATGTGTAATCCACAGGGTTTTGGCGCCAGGAGCTGAGGAAGCTCCATGCTGAATTGGTACATTGGGATGAATGGAGTCAGGTGACTTCTTCCCATTGTAGGTTGGTTCTCATAGGTTGAGAAATATTGGTGATTTTTTAGGTAAAGATCTAGGTTTGGATGACTCAAATGTCATAGACCACGTGATATGAATCATAGGTTGATTCAGGAACCGGAGGGGGTTTCAGCCAAATATGCCCCAAATGGTATATAGGCAAAAACAGCTAATTTTAAATAAATATGTATTATCAATTTTGACGCTTTCCTCTCAACTTCTTTTTAATTATCATGTCTTCTTTATTACTATTTGAAAGAGCAAACTTCAGAGTGCTTTGTGTTGAGGCTGCTGCTGCAAGAAAGGAAGTTCCTAACAGTTTGCTTGAGGAGGCTTGGGAAAGTCTGGAGGTCCCTAAGATTGCACCTGAGGAATCTTTGGTAGAAGTAAAAGCAGCTTTTGAAGAACTATACTATGACTATTTTGCCAGAGAAGGAACCCTGGCACAAGGAAATTGAGTTTATGCATGGGGCTCCTGGAACTTGCTGTTAGGGTTTGATGAAATTTTGCAACAAATAAAGGACAGAGTCAATTGTGAAGTTGAGGCGCTAAGAAATAAAGAGGAAAAGAGTGTTGAAATTATGGCTTGTTGGAGAGATGACAATAAAGTGTTGTCTCACAAAATTTCCTCCTGGAGGAAAAAATCTTGAAGCTTTGTCACAAGAAAGTACCGGTAACAAGAGTCAAGGGCAAGATAACAGTAAGTTTGAATGGTTAGACCTGGATCTGTCACACATGGCAGGGCTCAGCCACAATGTAATTGCTGGCCTTGACTTGCTTTGTCACAATTGTCCCTAAATCAACTGGGATACTCCATTATTGTAAGACTTCAGACTTTTTCAACAACAGCTGCAGTTGTATCAAAGCCTGTGCTCAACCATCACCAACAAATTACTATTTCCCAAGGATACAAGAGATACAGCTAGGATTGAGACAATAGTTTTATTGATGAGCCTAAACAGGAGGAGATTGAATTGCTTGGAATAATAGAACTATGAGGGTTTTTATACCCAATTCTATGAAAAGGAGATGATAGGAGAATTATGTTTAAGCGAGATTAACTCATAATTTTGAATCAAAAAAATATATTTTTAAGAGTAAAATTCTGAAAGCTGGAATCAAGGGCTTTTGGCTGACACTAATTTGGGCTGAAATGGTTCAGTATTTGCGGAAATATAGATGACCAAAGATGGTAAAGGAGAAATAAACAAAAAACAGAAGTCTTGGCATAAATATCAACAAAATAGGAAATATCAGTTGAAACTATAATTCTCAGTCCTGACAATTATCACCCTCAATAGAAATGGGGTGGGCTTTCAGATCTACCCTGTCAAAATGAGCAAGCTACTTCATGATACTGTCTTTGTCAGATTAACAGAAACAGGGATATACAATTTCAAGGGGAGAACTAGACTTTGCTTAATGCTCAGTCAAAGTTATCCGCGCTGAACCACCTGTGGCTCCTTCCTTGACCACTTTATCTTCACCAGCGCTTGCCACAATCCTTGAGAGGTATAAGGATGTTTTCAGTGAAACACTTGAACAACTACCTCCTCCCCAGCAGATCCAGCACACTGTAAAACTCAAAGGGTTGTTACCTAAGGCATACCCCTTATACTGTCTCACACCAAAAGAAGTTGAGACCCTCCTCCAGCACCTTGTGGACGCTCTTGACAAGAGCTTCATTTGCTCCTCACTCTCTCCATACAGGGTAGCTTCTTATTTGTAGCCAAGAAGGACAGTTCCCTTTGCCTGGTCACAGATTACCACACCCTAAATGAGGTGACGGTTAAAAACAAGTTCCCCCTGCCATTGATCAACAACCTGTTTGACACACTTGCAGGTGCAAAGGTCTTTAGCAAGATTGATCTCACTGCAGGGTATAACTAGGTCCGCATTGCGCCAGGGGATGGGGCAAAAACTGCCTTCTGCACACGCTACGGGTTGTTTGAGTGTTGGGTCATAAACTTTGAAATGTTCAACACTCCTTCCACCTTTGCCATGTTGATGAACAAAGCATTTGAGGAATTTTTTTGGAAAGTGTGTGGTTTTGTACCTTGATGAAATTATTTTCTTCAGTCAAGATTAATCCACGCACCTCCAACACCTCCATGTTGTCCTTGACACCCCTTGGAAAAACCAGCTAAAAGCTAAACCCTCTAAATGCAAGTTTCTCAAGTCAGAGCTGTTGTTCCTTGGGCACACCATCTCTGCTCAAGGGATAAAGCCCAACCCTGCCAAAATCAAGGCAATCACTAGTATGCCACCTCCACTGATGTCAATCAGGTGTGTACCTTTTTGGGCATGGTTGTCTACATACGTAAATTCATTCCAAATTGTAGAGAGCTTATTGCACCTCTCACCAAGCTCCTGAACACTAAACAGTGCTTCCACTGGACCCCTGCCAGAGACCAAGCCTTTGAGACGTTGAAGCAGAGACTTACAACTGCACCTGTATTGCAGCTCCCCAACTGGAACTGCCAGTACAAACTCAAGACTGATGCCTCTGACAGGGCCATAGGGGATGTACTACAGGTAGAGACTGGAAAAGGTGTTTTCCTCCCCATGGAATACAAGTCCAGGAAGCTCACTGACTCAGAAAAATGTTACCCTATACACAATAAAGAGTTGGCGGCAATTGTGCACTGCGTTGAGAAATGGCGCTGTTATCTGGAAGGGGCAACCTTTCCACCCTGCATCCTGACAGATCACAAGTCACTCCAGTATTTCAACACGTAGTCCCACTTGAAACGCCGCCAAGCAGGCTGGGTTGAGTGTCTATCCCCCTACCAGTTGCGCATTGAGTACAACCTGGGAAGGAGCTTGTCACAGCTGACACCTTCTCAGGACTCTATGTAGTGTCCATCACCAGGAATGATGGCCTGGATCCCAACTGGCCAATGTTGTACCTTCATCCTGAAGCAACTTGTTAAAAGGCCTTAACTCAGTAACCATCTCCAAGCTGAAGGACAATGAAAGTCATTTCACTACCAATACTGGCAACGTCTGGCGCCGGGCAGAGACAGGTGAGAAGAAGCCTTACATCCCCATCACACAACAAGGCAACACCATATTGCATTACCACCGCACCTTGGGTCACATCAGAGGACGCAACCTCTTTGAGATCATGAAACAAAAGGTTAGGTGGCCGCGTATGCGCCAAGATATCTTGGATCTCCTCAAAACATGTGTGCTGTGCAAAAAGAATACATCCAAACCTTCACCCCCAAGGCTATCCTGCCCATCAAGGCCATGGAACCCTTTGAACAGTGGGCCCTTGATGTGGTTGGGCCCCTCCCTGAAGACAGTCTGGGAAAGAAATACATCATAACTGCCATCAACTACTTCACTTATTGGCCAGTGGCCTGGGCAACAACTAACCACACCGCCACCACCATCACCCTTGATAAGGTGCGCCTTTTGGGGAAGCTTCAAATATAAAAGTAGGAAGAGAAGAAGTATATTTTATTGGATAATACTTTAGACTTATATAGATTTAGCTGTGGTGGGGATATTAGTTGGACCAAACCCAGGGGCTGGTCATGTGCTAGATAGGTTCAAGTTGCTGGATACCTGGACAGTCATGTGATATTGGTTTGTTGCCATTTCTGGTATGTCAAATGGTATATTGGAAAGGCACCAAATCAGGCAATGACTGGATATTAGGTGTGATGGCAATAGCTGGAATACTTGTACATCCAGACCCTTGACACACCCCTCCCTTAAGGGGTTACTCAGGTACATCAGGAGGGGGCTTTGTCTTGACGGCTGCCGCCTGATGTTCCTGGAGTTGTTTACTAGTGGGCACCAACTGGGTTGAGCGTTCTCCTTTGCTAGGGTGGAGACAAGATCTGTGGTACTTTTTTGGTGATGGGCTCTTTGGCACCCTGGAACTTAACCAGGTAGGTGTTCCTGTCTGGTTGGTATCTGATGATTCTTCCTGATCCCCTGTGAACTGAGTCTAACTTCTTTCTGTTCCCAGCTAGGACCCAGACGGGGGAGTTGATGGGGAGTGGGTTCTCTGTTGAGGTTACCTTTTGAGTTTTGAGTCTCTTTATTTCTGCCAGTTTGGCTTTGAGGCTTATGTGTTGTAGAGCTGGTTTCTGTTCTACTGTGGGAGGTTTTCCCGGGGGGGATCTTCACATATGGTTGGTTATTGTGGGTGACTATTTCCTTCTTGTACCCATATGTTAGTTCAAGCGGTGAGTAGCCTGTCCCTTGATTGGTACAAACCTGTGATAATAGTAATGCATGTTTCACATAGAGCGGCCATGTGCCTTTGGCTTTGCCATCCATTATTTTCTCCAGGGTTCTGATAAGGCTGCCGTTCAGGCATTCAACTCTGCTGTTGGCCTGTGGCTTGTAGGGAGAGGTTGTGGAGTGTTTGATGTTCTTTGTTTTTAGATTGTCATTTACTACATGGCCTGTTAGCTCTTTTGCTCAATCTGTTATGATGTAGTCTGGAGTGCTGTAATCTGCTATGGTTGCTTTATTGATGAATCAATTTATTGTTTCCGCCTTGTAATCTTTTATTGCCCAGCAGATGGGCCAACATATGGCAAAGTTGATGACTACAATTAGGAAATGTTGATTTGTTTTGGTTTCTGGGAAGGGTCCCACTATGTCCAGTCCCCAAACCTTGAATGGTTTGGGGTCAGGTACTGGGTTGACTGTTGGCTGTGGTACCTTGGTGCTGGCGTATTTTTCACACACTGTGCACTTCTTTAGAACATTGATTATGTCTTGCTTCAGGTTGGGCCACCATACTATCTCTTTTAATGTGAGATATAGGCTGTTAGCCTTTGTGTGTCCTAGCAGACAATGATGTCTTAATATAGTGTAGATTCTTTGTGAAAGTGGGATGTATGGAATGTGTTTATCCTTGATTATTTGGTATACCGTACCATTTGATATGTGGAAATGTTTTTCATTCCTTAATAGCGTATCATGGGCTAATTGATGCGTGGAGGGATCCTTTCCTTTTGTCTTGTACTCAGTGTTGTATAGGTTGGGCCAGTCAGGGTCCAGGTGGTCAGGGTGATCCTCTCTTGGCTGGCATAGCCTAGAGAGCATCAACCATGACCAGCTCTGCCTCCTTTTTGTATTAGATATCCAGGTTAAGCTGTTCCAGCAAGGACATCCATTTGGCTTGGCGCCGCGCAAATGTGTTCTGAGTTTTGAAATAGATTAAGGATTTGTGGTCAGTTAGCACTTGGACGTTTAAGTGTCCTTCAAGGTAAAATCTCTATTTCTTGCATGTGTGATATATTGCTAGCAATTCTTTATCATGTATTGGGTACCTTTGCTGCATGTTTGTTAGCTTTCTGCTTTCATAACATACTGACAGGAAATCTTGCTGCCCTGGATGGCAGATGTGTAGGACTGCGTCAATGACAGTGTCACTAGCGTCTGACTCAAGCTTGTAGCACCTGTTGTTATCAGGATATTGCAAGATTGGTGCTTCAATCAAAGCTTGTTTCAATAGTTGGAAATTTTTGTTGCATTCTGGAGTCCAGATGAATTTCTTTTTGGCATTACCTTTGGTTAGGTCATTGATTGGTGCGGTGAGCTTTCCGCAGTCTTTGATGTATTTCCTTAGGTAAGCTACCATACCAAGAAAGCATCTAACTTGTTTCACAGAGGTGGGGTGTTGCATGTTATTTATGGCTTTTATTTTATCTGTGTCTGCTTTAATGCCACCGTTAGAGACAATGTGGCCCAAGAACAGGAGTTCCTTTTCCATAAATTGGCACTTACTAGGCTTAGCGTATAGTTTGTGCTTTGCGGGTCAATTGAGTGTCTCACAGACATGCGTGAGGTGTTCCTCTTTTGTTTTTGAAAATATGATGATGTTGTTGAGGTAGCATAATGTATTTGAGAGTCTGTTTAGCGCCTGGTTCATCATGGTGACAAATGTTGCTGGGGCGTTTGTCATCCCAAAATTCATTACTTTACATTCAAACAACCCAAATTGTGTGTGGAACGCGGTCTTTGGTATGTCCTTCTCTTTGACTTCAACTTGGTTATAACCAGATGTGAGGTCAATTTTTGAGAAATTTTTTGCTCCAGAGAGCCTTGCAAATAGGTATTATATGAGGGGAAGTGGGTATTTATTCTTTACTGTACTTGCATTTAGTGCTCTGTAGTCAGTACCTAAGCAAAGGGATACTTCTTTCTTCTTTACAAAGAAAACCGCTGCCCCCCCACAGGGATTCAGAAAGACGGATGAATCCTTTGGCTAGATTGTCCTTGATGTGGGATTTAAGTGTTTGGGTCTCCATGGGAGAGAGTCTGTAGAGGGGTGCAGGTTTGGGCATGGCTTTGTATAAGTCAATGCCATGTTTGACCTCTCATTTGGGGGGGGGGGTAACTCTGTGAGTTCTTCCTTGAATACATGAGTGTATTCCTTTAGGAGTGCCACAAGTTCTGGGCATTGGATCTTTTGTGTTTGTATATTTTTAAATTTGGAGTACCTCATTATGTGGAGGGTACTGTCTTTGGTTAGGTGTTCAGAGTCATCTTAATCTATGACTTGAACAAATATTGTGTCTCTTAGAATGAAGTCATTGGGTTCTTTGAGAATGTTGAAATTGACTCCATTGTGTTTTATTGTCATGGTTTTTGTTTTCCAACATATGCTGGGATTCACTCAGACAAACCAGTCCATGCCTGCTATAATGTTGTAGTTTATGTTGTTCATGACAAGTCCTTTGATGGACGTTTGTATGCCTTGGAAGTCAATTCTGAAGGATTTTGTTTTGCCTTTGAGTAGAACTTTTGACTTGTCTGCCATTCTAGTGTATTTGAAGTTGGATTTGACAACTGGTATTTTGTACTTGGTTACAAAAGGTTTGCTAACCATAGTGTGTTGTGCATAGAGTCAAATAAAATTTTATGTGTATGATATTTGTAAGTGCATGGGTAGACAAGAAGTTGTGAGTGATCTTTAATTTTTACGTTCATAAAAATGGAGGATTGCGGGACATGTGGGATGCAAGCAGCAAAGCTTGTGCCTTGTTACTTCTTCTTGTCAAGTTGGGAGGGAGACAGGGGCAATTAAGCCTGTCTCCCCTTCTCTTTTCCCTGTTCCTCTGTTTTGAGACCTTTGAGGTCAGAAAATGTGGGGTCAGATTCATAGCGGGTTACTACTTTGGTGTTGTTAACTTTGGTGGTGTCCTCTTTCTTGGGACGGGAGCGGTTTGCGCTTTGGCTGCAATTGCCATTGTTACAATTGGAGTTGCTGTTATTATGGTTGGTATTTTGGCATTTATTGTCATTGGCGTTTTCTCTGCCATTGTTGTTTGAGGAGTGGTTGCTGTTGTGTGCAGCATATTCCATGTTGGTGCGGTTTTCAGTGCGCTTGGCTTCCGCAATGAGCGCGGGCATAGAGGTATTTGCTTCTGGGCAGATGAGGGCAGTGGCAGAGGGTTTCATTCTGTTGATGAATGATGCTCTGGTGTGTACGTTGTCAGCTTGTGCTGGGTTTTGGATCTTTCAATGTATTTCTTCAAATTCATTGGTGTAGGCTGTGATAGTGGTCTTTTGAGGAAGATCACTGAGCTGTATTGCAATGTCTTGGAGAGATTCAGTGACGTGGAAATTGTGAATGATGTTGGTTTTGAACTATTCCCAGTTTTCAAGCTGGTCGTTGGTTTGTGAGCCAACCCAGGTGGCAAACCAGCTAGCTGTGGCCTTGTATAGGCGCTTGCTGGCTTCCTGGACCCATTTTTCATGAGGGATGCGGCTGGCGCGGAGTTTAGCAGCTGTGTGGTCTAGCCAGTTGATGTTGTTTTCTTTGTTTTTACCAAAGAACTTGTCAATATCATTGTATTTGGTGTTGGTAACTTCACCTGTGATAGGTGGTTGTGCGTTTTTTTGTGGTTGAAGAGAGCAACTGTATTGAGTTATCTTGGCACATGCTTTGGGCATGACCAGACCTTTGAATACAGTGCATCCACTAGGAATATCTTCATCAATGTCATGGGCGTGGAAGTACGTTTTCCAGGTATCCTGGGATGTGGCCTGGTTGAGTACGTGGGCAAAGGTGGGCGGGTTCTGTTCAGTCATTTTCTCTTTCATTGGCGTGGGCAAAAACAGTAGTGCTACCAGTGATAAGGTGCGCCTCTTGGGGAAGCTTCAAATATAAAAGTAGGAAGAGAAGAAGTATATTTTATTGGATAATACTTTAGACTTATATAGATTTAGCTGTGGCAGGGATATTAGTTGGACCAAACCCAGGGGCTGGTCATGTGCTGGATGGGTTCAAATTGCTGGATACCTGGATATTCATGTGATATTGGTTTGTTGCCATTTCTGGTATGTCAAATGGTATATTGGAAAGGCACCAAATCAGGCAATGACTGGATATTAGGTGTGATGGCAATAGCCAGAATACTTGTACATCCAGACCCTTGACACCTGCTTCATTGGCAAGGAAATTGTGGCCCGCTTTGGGCGGCCCAAACGTCTCATCACAGATGGTGGCCCCAAACTTGTTGGACAGGTCATTAAGGTGTACTGTACCAAGAATGCCCTCCAACGGATAGTTATCACCCACTATCATCCACAAGCCAATGGGAACGTAGAGCAATTAAACGGCTCACTGGTCCAACTGATTGCCAAGCTCTCACAGAAGCACCCCAATACCGTGTGGACTGAACACTTGCCCACTGCTCTACTTATTTTACAAGCAAGAATTAACCAAGGCACTGGGTTCAGCCCCAGCGCTTTGGCCTTTGGAACGCCTGATGGTCTGACAGGTGTTGAACAGGGGAAGTTATGGTCTACAGTTCCCAGAAAGCCTCCCTGTTGATGACTCTATCCCTAGACCAATGGTGTGCCAAATCCCAAGAAATTAAATACAAAAAAATTGAAGGAGGGACCAAACACCTTGAAGCCAGATATGCTATAGGTGATCCTGTCTACACCCTCAACCCCAATTTGGCCAAGTTAGAACACAACCACCTAGGGTCCTTTAAGATAGCTGCAGTCTATGACAATCACACCTATCAGCTTGAAGAAACCCAAGGAAACACCAAGAAGCTCCACCACAATTGCTTGCGTCCCTTCCACGCCATCCCCACACAAAGGTTGTTTGTGAAGACCTTCCCAGATCTCCCACAGACTCCAATCCTGGTGTCTGACAACAAGCAGAGGACAAGGGGGGTGTTGCAACCAAGTTTCCAGACTTGCCTGCCAACATATCTAACAACATGAACCAATCTGATGGCAATATCAAATTACAGGCACTTTCTCCTAATTAGGAGCGCTACCAATTCAACCTGCTGATCCCTGCACAAGTTATTCCTTGGCTCCAATCCTTAAATGGAACATGCCAACCCTGTGGCCTTGTGGCTTTCCCCATATAGTATGTTAATCACAATATTCTACAATAAACAATACCTTATTCTTATTATTCATGTCCTTTCTATTGGACTGTTGTCTTCCCCAAATCAAATACTGAATCCTCATTGGTTCAGTTGCAACAACAGGTGCATGCATCCAGAGCTGCAATGTGTGTGTGATAATTGGGGAGCAGGTTAAGAGGAAATAAAATCAAGCTCCTAACCACAATAAAATCACAGTTTCAGCAACAACCAAAAGGCTGCTGCCAACAATTTCTGGGAGGCCAAAGGGGAGGAGGAATCAACGGAAACCAAAAGCAACAGGCAAAACCAGAAGGCCAAATTAAACTAACTAATTTTGAACTTTATTAGAGTAGAGAATGATGAAGCAAGCTATTTTATAACTCTTCCATTCATTTAAAAGAAGGGGAAGGAATTTGGATGGGAAGTTGATCATCCAAATCTGATTGACCAATGATATGAGAGAATATGGATGTGTCTCTTGAGGCAGGAAAATCTGGAAAAATCCAGATGGACAAAATCAAAGGGAAAACTGACTCACCTAAAAATTGAGAAACCTGTCTTGAATGCAATTACCACTGCTCCCAGCTGCTCTTGCACATGATATTTAACCAGGGGTTTCTCTTGAGTGGGTTAGGTGGGGGTATTTTCAGACTAATTCTGAAATTAATAGTGTGAGGACCTTTCTTGGGGGGGTTTTCAGTAAATCTTTGGGAAATATCCAGGCGTAAGTTGGCAGAGATCCCCAAGCATTTAGTGAGGATTGAAGTAAAGGCCCAAGGTGGAGGCGTAGCTTTACAGTGTGGCTAGCAACCCAGATGCTAGAAGATCTGGGTTATTACCTGGCTTGGGTCAGCCAGACAGGCAGGTCTCTGGGTAGAAGGTTGGCATGCTAGGTTAGGTCTGCCCAAGTTGTTACTTGGATATCCTAAGGTTTTTTCTGCCAGAAGCACCTTGCAAGGGCTAGATGGTGCCCAGAGCTGTTGAGAGAAAATAATGGGGGTATAATCTGCAAATCACCAACTTCTTTAACGACACCAAGCAAATTGGGTAGAAGGGCTTGCTAATTTTGCCCCATTGGCCATAGAGAGCAGGGCAACAATCAAGATCCAAGATAAGCAGCACGTTTGCAAAGGGAAATCAGAAAGGGAAGATGATGGAGATGCAAGATATAATGCAGGCCAAGGCACTACCAACAAGTCAGTAGCCAGCTGGAATGGCCCAGAGGACATATTGTCCACAACAGGGGCCAGAAGGCCAAGATATTCTAACTTGGAGATACTTTCTTCAATTTTTTAATCTTATCAGGGATAATAGGCTATCTAGAAACAAGTTTCTAGAGCAGGGGATGGGGAAGTTTTAAGGGATTATGGGTTAGGGGAGGAGAGGGTTTCTAATGCTTCTGATTGGGGGGTAGAATATTTTCAGCAGTTGGAGGGCATGCACTGGAATTTGGCTTGATGCCATCATAATTTGAAGAACTTTAGTAACCCGCTGGCCACCTTTGCTAAGCAGTGAGTAACAGGTGATTGGGTTATCAAACTTAATCAGCAGAAAGGGTGGGAGGTCCAGATTTTTGAGGGGTATCTGGGCTACATCTGCTTTACCCCATTTAAAATAATGATTTTAAATTGTCCAGCCTAGCCAAGGGCTTAGCAGATTTTCTTTATTGATTTCTGGTTCTGCAGGGGTGGGCTATACCTACCATTTGGTGTTCTACTGTAACATACCACTCCTGATAAGGTTATATGGGCTTGGATTATTCAAGTTCAGGAAATTTTCAATGGGGATGGCATTTCGGTAAAGGGTGTGCACAGGTTTTAAAGGCCACGGTTGCTCCTACCCTTTATTGGTATAGTTCACTGGCTTGGGGGTAATTATCGGTTAGATGATGGCTGATTGGTTGCAACTATATCGGATTGATATCGTTTTCTGGGTGATTGATTGGATGATGTGGTAAATGGATTAGGGGACCACCTTAGTGTGAGGGCATTTATATAAGCATGTTTGGTACTGGACATTTGGTGGTATCCAAATATGGGGTCTCTTGGCTTACTAGGAGATGCACACAATACATCAGCATTGATGCAATAGTCTGATTGCAGGGTGCATATTTAACCGGTGCTAGTCTCGTATCTGCCTACTCACCTGAGCATCATCTGCGTCGGAAATGGGGTGGGTACCCAGAATGACATCAAAGCTTGTTTGGATTTCAACCAGCTTTGAAATTAGTGTAGTCACCAGCAGAGAAGTCCAAGTTTCCTGGATCGTGATCCTGTTGCAATTAAAAGTCCAGATTGGGATAGTATCTAAAAGCCATCTGCTCCAATATAAAGGCTACTATGAACCTGGAATAACCTCATTGCCTTTATTTGTTTATGACGTTGATTCATTTGATGCCTTGGTTATATGTACTTATGTTCGTTCCTATGTCGGCTTGTATTAGAGAACAACTTGATGCAAGGGATGGATTCTGTTGGTTGAGATTTAAAGGTTGGTAATAAATGGGTGGGATTTAATTGGATAAGAGTTTACATGGGTTGGGAAGATGGCAAGTTATTCGTATAAAACTTTATTTATATTAAGAGGGTGACACGAATATCGGATAGACAACACTTATCAATGGGGCTGAGTTGTGGATGGCTCTTGATAATAAGTGATCCTTTATTGTGGGGCTTGTTTTTGTTCTAGCTCTAATATCTTTTTCTGTGATTGACTGGGGTTACCGTTGCTGATGGCTTGGCTGATCTGTGAACTGAATAATCAACAAGTGTAAAAATGTTTTTAAATCATCCCGATTTAAAAAAAACTTATTTTAGATGGCATTGTGAGAAAGCAAAACATTACCATTTGTAATATACTTTACGTATAAATTCTTATTAGAAGTGGATGATTAAAAAAGAATTCCATTAAGAGTTTGATTAAATAGAGGGCTAATTATATGGAGATTTTCTAAAGTATCATGGAAGCGTTGCAGAAGGGGTTCAACTGTTGCCTGCGTATGAGTTCCACCACAAATATGTATGAGCTGTTGTGATGGGTAATTATAGCTTCAAGTGTCGATTGCTTACCATCGGGGATTGTTTAAAAGTAAATGCTGTGAGTAGTTACCCAGCTGTAGGTCTGTATGGGTTTTATATGCCAAGTGAAACTACAAGATACATAGCAATACATGAGAATTGATTGAACTGCAAATGCAACCTGGAATCGATTGGTTTAAAAGCGATTTGAAAAAATATTTTTAAGCGTATATTTATTTTTGCGTGGTGAGGTGGTATGATTAAGTTTGGAAATATGCAATAATTTATTGCTCTTGGGGCATTTGAGTTTAAATTTAAATTTAAAGCAGCGTTGAGAAAAAGCTGTAATCATGTGGGGAGTCGGATTGTGGATAGCTTTGCTGGCAACCTCCAGCCATGCAAACATGTTTAGCGAGGCCTTTGAAGCAGGCCTGGCCAAGTTGAAAGAGGGATGGGACAGTCTGCCTTCAAAGTCCAATGGTATGCTTACAAGCATGTATAAAGAAGTGAAGCCTAACCCCACCAAGCTGGATGGGCCGAAAAAGGAACATGGAATTACCAAACGGAAAGTCCAAAAGTATCTCCAGCGATCCCTGATCAGCACCTGCGACTGGGAGAAGATCGCTAGCGGAGAATGCTTCTGCAAGAAGTACACGCCAGTTGACCGCATCTACGACGCCAAGGCGGACTCTGCTGCAGTTGTTGCCCACACAAGAAAATCCCTAATAGTTTCATTTCGCCCAACTCAGTCCAAGCAGAATTGGATGACCAACTTCAATACCCTCCCTGTCCAGTTACCCTCGGCTGAGGAGGGAATCAAGGTCCACCTGGGGTTCCTCGAGTACTACAAATCTCTCCAACCACTTCTTGAAGAAGTTGTTCTCAAGTCGCTTGAGAATCGAACCCTTCACCTAACGGGGTACAGCCTTGGAGGGGCCATTGCCATCGTTTCACTCCCGAGCTGGGCTCGCCTCTTGAAAGAGAAGAATCTCCCCAACAAGATCCAAGCCTTTACCTATGCCAGCCCCCGTGTCGGTAACTCGCGATTCGCCGAGGAGATTGAAAGGCTTGATATCCCCATCGCCCGCTACACCATCCGTGACGACATCGTCTCCCAAGTCCCCCCGAGATCTTTAAAGTACGTCCATGTCGGCCAGGAGTTCTTCTACAACTCCACCCACCTTGTCAGATGCCGCTTGGATTTCGATGAGGATCCCGAGTGCTCGTACAAGATTGATACGCTTACCGACAAGAAACACCTCTTGCCGAACGGCCATCCCATCCCCAAGCCCACCTTCTGCTAATAAACTTACCTTTAATAAACTTTACTTTAAAATCGATCAGAGTCAATCTCTAACCTTATTTATGTTTACATAAATAAACAGTTTAAAATAACTCTTTAAAACAAGGGGCCAAAGTTGAGATCACCCTTCTGAGGGCTGTAAAGGAATAGCCCACAACAAGCGTGGTGTGGCGGGCGGGATGCCAAAAGAACAAAGCCGAGCTACGCCCGCTTTGCCCTTTTACGGCATCCCACCTGGGTACACATCCAGGTATCCTAGCTGATTTTTTTTGTTTTTTAAATTAGCTAACTTTTAAATCTTTATCTTATACTATATCTGGTAAAAGGAAAGGTGTGTCAGGTAGGCTGCCAAAAGAGCAAAGCTGTGCTACGCTCAGCTTCACTCTTTTACAGCAGCCCGCTGGTATGTGTTTCCAGTTATAGCTGGCAAAAACTATTACCAAAGAGAGGTGTGAAGTTATATTTTTTGGATTTTAAATTTTAAATTTTTTGGCTTTTTAATGATCTTTATCATAAATCTTTTGAGTGAACCCCAGGGGTGATGTCAGCATGCTATAATGCATTCCTGGTCTCATACCTAGTAAAAACCTGTTTAAAGATGCAGCCTCCTTAAGGTTTGTTGGTAAAAATTATATAGATTTGTTAATGAAAAATATCAGAAACCCAATGAGTATATAAAGTTGAGTGATGAGCAGCTACCAAAAGAAAAAAGCTATGCTAACTCAGCTCTATTATTCACAGCTTCACACTATTATCTTTTTGGTTTTCCCTAGCAGAAATACCTTTTTGGTAGTTCATTATGTCTTTTTTAAATTTATTTACTATTCTGGTTGTTAAAAGATGATTTAATGATATCTAAAGTAATTTTTAATATAAAAATGATAGCTTTATTATGATTGCTACTTTTAATTAGAGAAGTATGGGTGTATGCTTTATAAATACTCTATTATACTATTATCAAGGCTTTATTAGATGTTTCTACCTTTTATTATGCATTATATTTTGACATTTAAGAGACTGGAGATTAATTAAAGTACTTTTAAGAGCTGTTGAGATACATAGACAAACCCAAACATATAACACCAAGTTTTCTCACATAAAAAATTAACAATTTATACATGTTAAAAATAAAATTAGCCCACTTAAGATTTTTTTGTGCATAACTTCTGTGTGCTCAGCACTTGGTTTTGGTTGTCTATCTCAACAGCTCTGAAAAGTACTGAATTTTTATCCACATTGTGAAACTGCAGCCATTTTAAATTCTTTATTTTCAGTATATATTTTGAACTCCAATGGACATTAAAATACCCATATTAATAAAGATCAAGTACATGTTATAAAAAGCTCTTTTTTTCCTGAACAATTATTTTGTAGTTTATAGGCTTAATACATTCTTTTTATAGTACACCTTTTTACTAAGATACAGTCTTTAGTTGTTAGTGACTGCATATTTTATTTATTAACATACTGATATCAATTTCTTTTTACATATATGTAATTCTATGTGGTACTCTGATTTTTGATATCATTATTTCTTATTTTTGATAAGATACTGTTTGATTTTGTAGATATTTTTAGTAATCTAATGTGTTGTTATTTCATCTTCATAGCATTTTGTTTGATTTGATTGCATTTTATTTTTGTGTGTTCAGTACCCTCTGGTAAGTTATTACTTTGATTTTAGCAGAAAACATCATAAAATGAAGTCATTGTAGTATGGCCTAAAAATTGATTATTTATGAATTTCTAATATATTTTTGTTATCTCAGAAACTTAATTAATTATGGTGGTTGTTTTTAAAAGAGGAACCCTCTAATTTTATGAGCAGATGCAAGTTAAAAGATCTATAGTGGCTACTATATATGATATTTAAAGTAGTTTATGTGGTGCTAAAGTTTTGCAGATGGGGGTGAAATAAAAATCATTATAAATGTTCTATTTGGGTTAAAAAGATTTTAAGTAGAGTCAGGGCACTCTTGTTTTTTATAATAAGACAAAACTTGACTATAACACCTAAAATATGAATATTAATTAGAAGTTTTTTAAGAAAATTATATTTTCTTGGTAGAGAACTTAAAACTAAGTAACTTTGAAATATGCATTTTAGTACTTATTAATCATATAAAAATAAAATAAAACTTAAATACAAAAATATAGCTAATGAAAGTTTAAAACAAATAAAGTCAAATGAGACCTTAATAGTAAAAAGTTGAATTTGGGTAAAAAAAGAGCTAGTTGGATAAAAAAACTAATTTAGACAAACAGTTTTTTAGTAAAATATCTGTTTAATCTAAAAAAAATTACCCACCCCAGGATCTGCTGTAGGAAGAAATCTGGAGCTTGAAATTAAGGTTAGTAGTTTGGAAAAGATGACTTACCTAATCCATGATCTGCTGCAGGGGGAAATTTTGTGCGTTTTTATAAAAAGGTTAGTAAGTTAGTAAAAAGCTTACCCAGCCCAAGATTCGCTGCAGTGAAAACTGGGCATTTTTAAAAAATGCTATTAATTATCAAATTCACTTACCAAACCAAGATCTGCTTCAGGGCAAAAATCTGGGTTTTCTTAATCCAGGTTAGTAAATTTGGTGAAAATACAGTAGTTTTAAAAGCTATGGCAACAACCAAAAATACCTCAGATTTAAACAAAATGATTTCATATTTAAACAAAATCCAACTCTCAGGTTAAAATATACACTCTGTTAACAGGGTTTATTGGCGTTAATGGGCAAAATGAGTCAACACAGCAATGAAGGGCTCACACACAAAGCAAAACCATTCAAAATACAATCCAAAATACATTGATTCACAAAAAA
The DNA here is from genome assembly GCA_014839935.2 of Entomophthora muscae. NCBI lineage: Eukaryota > Fungi > Entomophthoromycota > Entomophthoromycetes > Entomophthorales > Entomophthoraceae > Entomophthora > Entomophthora muscae. The sequence continues at coordinate 154,576 of QTSX02005817.1, forward strand.
AAGTGTGAGTTGACTTTTGGTGTACATATGTTTACTATGTGAATTGGTGACAAAATACACCCAAGCAAGGTGTGTCAAAAATCAAACCAAAAACAAAACACAATAGCAACTCACTACGTAAACAAAATCACTCACACAATATGTGCAATGGATTGTAATCATGAATGATACCAAGGTATCTAAAATAAGACACAAGATCTGAAACATAAATTTTAAAAACATTGTGTTGGGTGTTTGAATTTGGCAGTAAAATCTAGGAAAATGGGTGGATTTTTTTTGAGTATTCTAAAATGGGTGTTGTAAAACCAAAAACAACTAATTAAGAAATAAAAATTCTATAATTGGGATATTGGGTGGGAAAAAATATTAATTGAATATCCATAAACAGATAAAAGCAAAAATTAAAAATAGGGAGTAACTTAATTAAGTTTTATTTAATATTTTATTTTATTCTCAAAATGGAAGGAACACAGCAACAGACTACCATTGCACCCGTTGTGCACCACGGTTGCGGTTGCCCCGCAGGTCAAAGAATAGGCTTAGTGCAACACAAGTGCCTACTCAGGAGGGAGGCGGGAGAGGAGAGTTCTATAGTGACACTGCACTGACACAGCCAGTTCAAGGAGCACAAGCTGCTAGGGTGCGGAGCATAAACCCTTGGGTCCCAAAGCTGACCTGGAAGCCCACTAAGGTTACCACTACTAAAACAGTTAGAAACAAGGAGGTAGAACTTACTTTGTATGTGTTTGACGTTGTGTACCGGTAAGAGTCGGTCCCGTCAGCCATGCTGGAGAAGGTGAAGCCTGTACTTGATACTAGCTACGAGCCTTACTCAGTGATGGCAATCAGGAGGATGACAAGGAGCCCCAGTTCTATCAAACCAATGAGGGACAGCTGGTGCTCAAAAAGTTTGCTGCGTTTTACACCAAGGTGCCCATGCCCTGTGTTGTGCCCAACACCAACAAGCCAATCCCCACCGCCAAAAATCCTGCCCAGAAGCGCATCCCCGACATCAAACGCATCATCCTGCTTAAGCTAATGCAGGAATTGGGTGATTACAAGGCAACCACAGCCATTGTTGGAGTGGATCCCAAATACGCCAGCAAGACCTTCCAAAAATTCATCAATACTGGTTGTGTCCTTGCTGCGGAGAAATCCTTGCACATGTCAACCATGCTCACCAAGGAGCACAAATGGGCAATCCGCCAGTGGATAACCTGAGATTGCCATCTTGAACTGGCAAATATACAGGTCATGGCCAATTCTGTTTTTGGGGTTGAGGCCTCAATTTCCTCCTATTATCATTTGGTCAAGGGAATGCGCTTTTCCTGGAAAAAGCTTGGGGTATCCCCCTACAATCGGAACAGCCCAGCTAATATTGAGACCCGGAAAAATTACGCTGAGGTGTACACTGCCCTCAAAGCCAAGGAGACAATGAAATTCTATTATATCAACAAATCAGCATTTGTCTCATCAATGCGCAATGAGTATGGCTATGTCCCCAAAGGCTCCAATGATGGGATGGCTCGGCATGCTGCAGTCTGCGCCACAGCCTACTCAATAGTGGCTCTCCTCAGTCCAAAGGGGGTTGAGCTTTATCAAATGATATTGGGTTCTTACAACAGCCGTACCTTCTTGTCATTCCTCCAATTGGTCCAGGAGCACCTGAGGCGCACAAGCCCGGGCTTCACCAATGTGATTGTGTCAGACAATATTGGTCTCCACAAGGTGGCTGACATTCTTGAGGAATTCCCAATGATTGACACAAGCATTGCAGTGGGCCCCCAGCAATTGGCCACAGCAAATTTGAGGCTTCTCTTCCTCCCAGCCTATTTGCCCTTCCTAAATCCCATTGAGGAAGTCTTTGGGTGGCTCAAGCAAGTCGTCAAGCAAGGAACCCCAACTGGGACCAAGGGCCTGTTTGATTTGCTGCAGGCCAGGATCCATACCCTCCCAGCTGAGACCTGGCCAAATTCTATGGCCATGCTGATTTGTTCATCCCTGTGTGCCTAGCCAAATAGCCAATCAATTAAAGGCTTAGTGTGACCAACTTTTTTTATATTCTCTATTTTACTATTCAAGATTTATTGATTATCATTTTATTTTTAGATGGTTCCACGCCCACAATCACATTCAGAAGATCCATCAGTATATGTAAGTAATTTATTTATTTTATTATATATTATTTAATATGTCATCTGAGGTTATCCCATACACTTGATACTGGATTACGCAAATATATTTATATCACTTTTGTCAAATAAATATAAAATAGTCTTATAAAAATTAAACGTAAATTGTAAGGTTGATATGTATTTTATTACTGTATTATTTTATACTTTTATGAAACCCATTTCCGCAATATATTTTGCAAATCTTGTTTGCTAAAGTATTATTTGAAAAATTATTTATAATATAAAAATATAGTAGATATAAATATATTTATTGATATAGAGATAAAATTAAGTGCACCTATAATGGGTTTGGTGGTATATATCCACCCTGCAATAGAGGTGGCGCACAACCTCCACCGCCACACTGTGGACGGTGGATAAACCTGTATTAAAGTATTCATGTCTGCTGGTAAAAGGAAGGATGGTGAGGTGGGAATGGAGTAGAAGCTTTTCTGGCGGGGCTGCAAACCCAAAGATGCCAGCCAGGACCAGGGCGTCCTGGATGACGTGATCCACCGAGTCATACCCAGGGGAGACCTTCTTCCCGTCCAGTGAGAGCCTGGCCTTTTCAACCCCAAGAAGGACCCCGTCTAGGTCCTCTACACTGGTGCTCATCCTGAAGAAGAAAAGATACCCAAGGTAAACAACAAGGTGAAGCCTTTGTCCAGCAAAGGCTTCTGTAAACTTGCACAATTTGTTGTATACAGCGCTAATCTTCTTCTTGTGCTTGGTTTTGGCAAAGGTCAGCTCCCTAGCTACAGGTAGTCCCGTCTTGTTGGCACTCCAGGCCAGCCCAAAGTCCGCCAGGAGGATCTTGGTCTTCTTTACAGCTGTTGCGTCTGCAAAAGCCAATTTTGACACCGCGCGCCCAAAGTTCTCCAACAGGTAAGAGATGGTATGCTCCACCTGGAAGCAGAAGCAAGCAGACACATGAGCCCGGCCCATCTCTGGTATAATCTTGAATGGGAGCGTTGCCAGGACATCTCAAACAAGCTCAATGGAGTTTACTGTGTAAACTCCATTGAGGTTAACTGGGTCCAGGTGGACCAGTTGGGCATCCTTGTAGGCAGTAACTGCCCACTCAGATGCCCCCTCACCATGCAAAAGCCCAGCCAATGCCTCCCTGGACATTTGGAATGAACCATGGATCCTGTTTTCAAGCTCCCACAAGACAGGAGGGGACAGGAAAAGCTGCCTTGCCACGTGATTAGCATAGTTGGCATAGAAGGTGGGGGGACAAAAGGGATCAGGACCCGGCAGAGTTCACCATCAACATCTTCTAAAAAAAGGTAAGTATTTAAGAATTTTTATTAATTATAATTTTTTAGGGTACCTTCTCGGGTTTCTTCCTTGCCAACAGCTTCAGCCAACTTTGCCATTCTCAGCGCAAGAAGTTGAGCAGGCAATTCTGTGTCCTCTGTTCTGGTACGCTTGGTGGGTTTGAGGTGGGCATACATCTCTGGGTCATCAACCCAGACGGACGGTGCAGAAAGATTGTATGCCTTGAACTGGAGGCCCTTGACCACAGTTTTTTTTGGATATTTAGTAAGCGCTCAATTGTCTTCTCTGGAGTGTCAGAAATTTTTGACATTAGTTCCTTTGCAGACACCTTGTCAATTTTGTCCCCAGTGAGGACAGCGGACTTCACTTTGGCTTTGACCTTGTGGTCAATGTCCTTTATTTTGGCAATCGCCAAGTTGAGGTCCTTTAGCAGCTTTTCCAATTCTCTCATTGATTTTTTACTAACCTTTCCATATGTTTTTATAGTTTTCACCTTAATAAAATCTGTGTTATTCTGATATTTTTGCCTCTTTGTTTATTCCTTTTTGTTTTCCCATTTACTACATTATCCCATCTTTTTACCCATTGTGTATATGTTTTATGCTCATCTCAATATGTGTTGTTTGCTTTGTGTTGGCATTGTTTCCTTAATTACCATATTATTTTTTGGCACTTGAAATAGCCCCTTGTGAAAATATTAACAACAATTTGGTGATCAGCTGAATTTGAATTAGAAAATTATAGGTTAATTGTATTTAGATAAAGTTGTTACTGATCCAAATTCAAAACCTTAATGATAAACTTTAAGCCAATCAGGAGCCAAGTGATAAAGTGATTGTTGTGACATAAAGGGTCATTCAATAATTCTTTGATGCATGTGCGCTAATTAATATGATTGGCTGGATGTTTTGCCATTATACGCCATTGCTGCTGTGGCAAGTTGTTGATGGACTAGTGCTAACCCAGTAGCTGATTGGGCACTAGTCCATCAACAACTTGCCACAGCAGCAATGGCGTACAATGGCAAAACATCCAGCCAATCATATTAATTAGCGCACATGCATCAAAGAATTATTGAATGACCCTTTATGTCACAACAATCACTTTATCACTTGGCTCCTGATTGGCTTAAAGTTTATCATTAAGGTTTTGAATTTGGATCAGTAACAACTTTATCTAAATACAATTAACCTATAACTTTCTAATTTAAATTCAGTTGATCACCAAATTGTTGTTAATATTTTCACAAGGGGATGTGTTTAAGTGCTAAAAATAACTGTCTTCAGGATCTAGATACACGACATAGTAAATATATGATTTTATAGAAATAAGCTGAACATAAAGAATATAGCCAACTATAAACAAAGAGAACACAAACAATTGAAATTCAAAATAAAGATAATATAAATAGAATTTTTTTGGAACCAGGGGGTTTATTGAGGCAGGGAAGAGTGATGCCTAGTAGGCAGAATAGCGCAGAAAGGAAGACGTAGAGGCAGTGCTGGCCTGGGGGGTCTGGGATTGGGTGGGTTGGGCTTGCAGGTTAGGGGGGTTGGTGGCGGGGGTGGAGGCAGGAGGATTGTGTGTGATGGCCGCCATATACCACTCATTGTACTCCTCATCAGTCATTGGCTGGATGGGCTGGTAGGTGGCTGTGGCACAGGGTGGGAGGCGCTTATCCTTGTGTTATTGGTTGCCCATGTTCACATGGAAAACCATTTGCGCAAACAAGTCAGCCACCATTTGGTGACCAAAGAGAAAATTGTGATCAAGGACCCCAAGATAGAGGTTGTTGAAAGCCTGAGGGCAGCGCTCCTGTAGTGTATCTCTAATGTTGAAGAAGACAACATCAGCCAGATGGATATCTTCAGGTGGCCGGCGGGGTAGACTGAGGCCTGATGCCCGCGCCCCTGGATGGCCTCAAGGGCGGTGGAGCTACCCTCCATCTGGTGGCTCAAGAAAACCCGGTATTTGGAATTTGAGCCATCCCAGGAGTTGAGCAATCCACCGAGGATGTGGCTGTATGAGTACCCATCAATAAAATCTGGGTTTGTCCAATAGTAGATAAAATCCTTAGCTGAAACAGCCAGAAATGCACCAATAAACGTCCCCTTCTTGACCTTCTTCCTTCTATTCTTGGTGGCGGCTTTTCCTTGCTTGCCAAAATCATCAAAAGCTATTGATAGCTTGTAGTAGGAGATGAAAATGATGTCATCTGTTAGACTATTCAAGCATTTGACTAGGGTGGATTCAATGGCGGGATCATATGGGGAATCCTCAGCGCCATCCCATTAGTCGCCGGCAAAATTGGTAAGAAACTGTATGGAAGCCACCTTCCCATACATTCAGAGCTACACTGTGCACTCAAAGACCCATATGTTATGGTGCGCAAGCTGCTTCTGGACCTGGGTCAAGGGAAGCTTGGGGTCCTGCTGGAGAAGGTCAAGCATGATTGGGTATGCCTCATTGATTTGGGACTCAGGGGCCTTCTTTGGCTTCTTGGCTGTCCCAATCAGATTCCCCCTATTCATCAGGTTATTGAATTCCTGCATGGCAGTAGCTTGGGTAAATTGCAGCTGGGTGGCAATCTGTTCCCAGGACAGACCCTGTAGATTCAGTGCCACAATTTCCTGAAGAATTTGGACAGTAATTATTCTGTGTTTAGGGCGCTGGGCGGCAGAAGCTGAAGCCTGATTGGCTGAGGGGGGCAGGTTGGGCGGTGGCGGGAAGTTGTTCCAAATCAAGGTTGCCATCCTGATTGGTTGTGTCAGGAACCCACCTGCTTGTTAACATACCACCCAAAAGGTGTATGGCTGCAGATGGATTCAACCCTGTAATTAGAGAACCAATTGGAACAGAGACCATCCCCATATGAAACAATTCTCCAATCATGCGGTATTGATCCAAAAGGGGATTGAACCTTCCCAACAGGAAGTAAGCTCCCAGATAACTGAGAAGGAAAATAGAAGCCAAGGGATGAAATAAGGAAGGAGTGGGTGGACTGGCCCCCATGACCTGTGGTTCCTCTGTGATGGGGGATTCTGCAACAATGGAGTGGTGGTGTACCATACGCCTGGTACCACTTGGCGCCACAACTTATCCAATTAATTGGGAGGAGATGAACCAGAATCTGCTCTGGTTCCAAAAGATATGCTTGCAGTAAGGGACTGGACAAGGAGCAACCAAACCAACCATTTATACCCAAAGGGTCCCCATAGGGATGACTTGGGTAGCATCATGGTGTTTGATTTCAGGACTGGAGAGCAGGCAAAATAATAAATCAACTAGGTAAGGAAATTGACTTTATTAACTGAACAATCAAACACCCTGACAGATGGAGCCTTTTATAGGATGTTAAGAGCTGTTTGAATTGTAGTTTTCAAGGGGAAATCAGAGAAATAGTGGGGGGAATTGGGGAAGGAAACTTGGCAGGGGGAGCTTTGGTTTGAATTTAAAAAGTTATTTCAAAGCATAAAACCAACGGTCCCTGCTGAAACTTCTCCAACAGCTAGGTGTTATTTACCCCATCTGTTGGAGAAGCAACAGCTTGAGGGGCTTCTGGTGTTGAAATTGAGAGCTCAGAAGAGGATAAACAGCTGTTTGATACTTTAAATTTAAGTACAGAGCTTAGTTTTTTCTTAACATCATTCAAGTTTGAAGCAAAAGAAAATTTGAGTGCCCCTAGCGCAGTCGTAACTTCTGATTGGCTATAGCAAGTCTTTTCAAGAGGTGTCAAAGGTAAGTTCAAATTTGAATCATTAACATTGTTTAGGTTATCAAACGTAAAGCAAGAAGACCCGGGTTTGATCCCCGTGTTGATCAAGGAAGTGGCCCCTGGGCTGGTTTCCAGGACATTAAAAGGTAATTTAGAACTGATATTACATACTAATAAATCATTTCTAGGATCTGGGAAGAGGTCCAAATTAGGAGAAGGATTTTTGGAGCCTGGATCAATCAAGATTTCCTTGTGGTTGTCAGGAAAGATAACAAAAGCATTCCTGACAGGTTGGTTGACGGACAGTTTGTGCAGAGGTGAGTGTAGGAGCAAGGGCAGAACTAGACGCTAAGTGACTCTCAAACAAGTCAAAGCCATATGGGTCAGGGGACAGTAACAGGTCAGCTTCCTTGTTACCCACCTCAAAGGCTTGGGTGTAAACAGGTGCCTCCACGTTCTGAGCCTTGCCTTCATTGAAGCTGGCTTGGCTGCTGGCGCAGTTGAAGATGTTGTTATTAAAAACCATTGCAAAAAACCTAGGATAAAATCACTAAAAGTATAAATTTTATAATTTAATAATTTATTTTTTTTGTAATCTTGAGCCCATATTTGGGAAGTTCTCAAAACTATTTTACACAAATCAGGAGCCATGAAAATGAATAAAATGCCTCTATTCCTAAATTGGATAGCTGTTGATTGGCTGTTAAACTGTTATTTTTCTATTTTAGGCTGCTCATACTACACATCCTGTGTGACTTCATTTTGTTTTATGCTTGTTTAATCTTGCTTCTAGATTGCTCAAATTTTGTTTCATTTTGGTCCTTCTGTTGGTGCCTCATATGAATCCTGCTTGGATTATAATATACTCCGGAATAGCATCCATCCATTTCAGTTGTTGTGTCAGTTAATTTTGTTTGTGGTTTGAACTACACCACTTGATGTTTGATATAATTTTGTATAATGGGTTAGTGAAATTTTGTTTTTGGTTTGACAGTTCATTTATTAACCAAAAATATTTAAATTAATTGAATCCTGAATCTTGTGTGACTTGGATTTTGTTTAAATCTGAAGTATTTTTGCTTGTTGCCATAGCTTTTAAAACTACTGTAACTTACCCACCCCAAGATCTGCTGTGAACTAATTCAACCTAAAAGAGAGGAAGGTTAGTAGTTTGAGTGGAGTGGTTACCTGAAATGAAGCTTGGCTAAAAAATATTAGTTAATCAGAACACTTATCAACCCAAGATCTACTTCAGGGCAAAAATCTGGCTTTTTAATATAGGCTAGTTAATTTAGGTAAAGAAGCTTACCTAAACTTAATCTTCTTTGGGGTGGAGGTCCTTTTAAAAAGAAAGAAGGTTAATAAATTGGGTGAAATGCTTACTTTAATTCAGCTTTGATTTTAATCTCCAACTGATTAGTTTTTTAACAAACTTATTACCTTTTTAAATACCTTTTTAAATTAATATTAGCTTCAAGCTTTTAAAAACATTCTTACCTTTAAAATCTCAGATCTACTATGCTTAAAACAGTTAATATTATATATATTTTTTGAAGCTTACCTTTATTTTGAAGTAAATTTACAGTGTTAAAATTGAAAATTTAGTACTGTGTTTAGTGATGGCTTACCCTGGCTTAGTAAATCTAATCTTATCTGCTTGGCAGAGAAATAGATTGGATTGGCCAATAATAGTTGATGAAAGCATTCTAAGCTCCAATCATTATTAGTAAAGTTTTATATCATTTTTGACTCTCTTATCTTTTAGGCAAATATGACTAAATTAAGTCCAGTTATATATATTTTTACTTCTATTAACACTGCCACAGGAAGGGATGCTGTGAGACACTTCAAAGTGTCCAAAAACCCCTTTGAGTGGCAGCATTATCCATTAAACCAAACTATTTTATAGGCTTTTTATATTTGTTGTCAGCTTTTGTTGGACTTAAAAAAAGGTAAGTTCTTCCAAGCAAAACATATGTAAATAACTTCTCCTACGACTCAAGCGGTTATATATGATTCAGTTTACAATGTGTGAGTGGCAACATTTCACTAGTGTGATAGATAACACTAGCCTCAAGAGGATCAAATTTGAATAATCCAATCAATGCTATCCAGTAGCTATAGAGGTTGGTTGAGCTCACTGCAAATACCCTGGCCTTGATCCTCTCACTTGTGTTTCTGGGCTATCTGTACAGTACCCTCCTTAATTAATGGGCCATCAGCATTTTTTAAGACAATTCAAGGGTTTAAGCTCAAAAGCAAACAAATTAGCACGTAAGGTGGACCAAGAAATTTTATACAAGGTCTTAAAAAAGATGCACAAATATATGAGATTGAAGCAAAAAAATACCATTATGCCTTTTTGTCAGGAAACGCCCTGATACATCTTGTGTTACAGAAATGCCTTGGGAAAACTCTACTGTTCTCAACGATCCTAATGCTAGTTTGATGACTCTCCTAGCTGCTCTAGATGATGAGTTATGGCTTCTTAAAGTTTGGCCGCCAGCCGAACTTCCTAACCAGTGCGAAATGACGAAATTATGTGACCAAGGCACAAGAATTGATGTGAATCTTAATTTGAGCATAACTCAGCAACCACTGGACGGATTTGGACATCCAAACACGCATTTTGAAGCCAAACACCAGGAGAGTTGATCTGTGCTAAATTTAGACAAAATACAGATGCAAAGCCCAATGTGCGGGATTTTTCAAAGAAACATGAGTCATGCTGTTCAGAAGATGCCCCAAAACCCCAGCCTGATGCCACTAGCAGAGTCCCTAAGATTGTCTAGCAGATTTAGAAAGATTATAAAGAATCTAATGGAATGGTATATAAAGGTGTTGCTCACAATGATCCCCTTATGATCATTCTAAGTTAACCTTGAAATAAAGTTTTAGTTTAGTTTGATTTAAATATTAAGTTAAGTCAGATGGAAACCAGTCAAGACCCTCTGGGCCCTGACACTTTTTAATCCATATAAGAGTTAAGCCCATAAAACGCTTATACAACAGAGCCTACTTTCCAAACTTACCTAGATGATAGGATCAGGGTTAAAGAATCTTTTAGAAGATCTGGTTAAAGCAAGAGAAACACCTGGGTATATGCATAGCCAAGTTATCCCAGCAAGAGATCTGGGGTCATCCTATAGGAGAGCAAGCAAGGATCTTAAGATTGGTGCTGAAACCACTCAAGGAATTTACCTATTATCACAGCATCTACAATCACTCCCTCTCAGGAAAATTATTCCCCAAGAAATCCACCAATCAATGGATAATCAGTGATACTCTTATCAGATTCTCATCTTATACAGGATCAAACCTTTGAAGCCCTAAATGGAAGATTACCTGGGCAGGCCCCATGGCTACTATGATGTACATGGACAGTATATGGCTTATTATGATACTATATAAACCTCAATATTCATATCAAATAAAGTATCATTATCTTCTTAATTTCCCCCTTTATTTTATTTTATATACTTCTAAGAAGTATATACTCAACAATATCCCTGGCTCTTTATCCACAAAATCACTGAAAACCCTGGGCCACCCATGGTTTGTTCCAGGGGCAGCTTTAGTCCACTCTGATGCAACCTTGGTTCTCCATCCCAACAGCTCTGAAAGTATGGTGAATGGATCCAGGACCCTGGATCTATTTTAAAATGGGGAAGTGAGATCATTTTTATATGAGACATTTATGAATGGGCAAGTATTAAGCCAAAACAAGAGTTGGTTTTAACTAAGCCTGGCATTGACCCCTATTTTAGGGTTCAATGTCATGGCAATTTTCCTATTCAGGATAACAACCTCCCAGCCAAACTAACTGAATATTACAATACTCCCCTTCAGGGGGCCAGATCTATTGGATGACCCCCTGACAAGGTTGCAGGTATAAAAGCTGCTACCAGGTTTGAGGTTGGGTAAGCTAAAAGCCAAGCACCTCAACCAAGTCCAAGTCCCTACCACTGGGATACAGACAAAAAGTTCAACAGATCAGGACCACCCTCAATCTGAGGTCGGCATCAGCACCCCCAAGAAAAGGGTATGCTAGATTATCCCTGCCCGGGCCCAGAATGCCCAAGACAACCAGCTAGCATGCCTGGCCACAATACAACAAAACATATGAAAACAATTATCTATTGCCTTTCCAGAGGAAAACCCCTTTAATGACCGCAAACAACCAGAGGTTTACAAGGCCCACATGTTGCAAAACCCTGAGATCAATGCCAAGTACAAAATTGGGTCCCCATTATATTGGGAAACAGTAGATTGTACAAGTGATTGCTTGATTAATTTATCAAGCAACATATTCCTTGCAGGTTTTATAAATAGCTGTGACAATTTGGCAGGTAGCAGCTAGACATACCACTATTAAGAAGCAACCAATGTGCAGCCATTCCTGTGCCTAAGCACACTGGCTTCCAAAAAAAATTGCTGATGTCGCTGAAGACAATGTCACCAGATCTCTGGTGGCACTAGAGGCTAAGTTATTCCCAGTAAGTATAAGTAATGAGGAAGGGAAGCCTTTCTCATTGGTGACATCCTCTGAATAAACTTTTTTATACCTAGGACTCATTTATTGATTGCAGGAATTGCTTATCTTTGCACCAATATAATTATTCTGATTGCATCTTTACGTGAAACAATAACACAATATTCACACAACTCCCCCTAACTGCCTGGTTCTGCTCCCATTCCTTTGGTTATGCCTGCTCACAACCTTGACTTGGAGTTCTATCATCCCCACCACCTGAATCTTCCTCTATGCTGTTCTAGAGGCCAGTTTTCAAAAACTATGAGGGAGATACCAGCCACTTCCCCTACCAGATTCCCTTCCTGTACATGACTTCAGTAAGCTGGGTCTGTCTATATTATAGTGTTGGGGATAGCCAATCAGGTTGTGCCTCATCCTTGAAGTTGGTACTCCTGGTCCACTGCAGTCAACTATCCTTTCAGGATTGCTCCCATTGTGTACATGGCCTTCCAGGCCTGGCCTGCCTCTCCTGTGGGAGTCCACTTGGACACAGGTATAGGCCAGGAAACCTCCAGTGAGAATTGGGGACAGGTTAATGAGAGGTAGACCTTGGCTCCCAGCCACAAAAATTGCGGTTTTGGCAGTAGCCAAACAGTTGCCACTGAAAATCTCTGGGAGCCCAGGGGGAGGAATCAACTGAACACCAAAAGCAACAGGTAACCCCAAATGGCCAGAGCCACCAACAAAGTTTTAACTTTATTGGGTCAGAGAACAAGGGAGCAAGGTCTCTTACAGCTCTTGCATCCATTTAAGGCAGGGATTGAAATTGGGGTGGATGATTGACCTTGCAGCCCTAATTGGACAACAATACCAGGGAATATGTGCACATTCTTTGAAGCCAGAAGATCCTGACAGATTTTGATGGGCTGCACCAAAGAGGAAACCAATCAACTAAAATTTGGGGCGGCTTGGGATGCCCGTATCACTGCTCCTGGCTGCTCTTGCAGAGGATATTTAACCAGGGGTGTCTTTTAGGTGGGTTGGGTGGGGACATCTTCAGAATAATATCACAGGTATCAAATCAAGGGCTTTCTTGGGCCATTTCAGTAACCTTTCAGATAAGTATCCCAATACAATTTGGTACAGGTTCCCAAGCATTCAGCAGGAATTAAAGTGGAGGCCTAAGGGGGGCACTGCTTTGCAATCCCTTTCTCTAGCACTGATCAATCATCTGGTACTAACTTATGCATCCCCAGTGGCATCTGGCTTACAAAGCCCCATCCAAGGTGTTACCTATTGGAAGCCCAGTTGCGTTTAAATGGGAAAGATCCCCTTAAATTGTGATAGAGCTGGTGAAACATAGCTTCTGGTGGTGTGAGAGTTCATACTTGGCAGAAATCTGGGCAAGTGATCCTGGGGCTGGGGTATTTGGAAGCTTTTTCCAGGCAGGTTGGCTTGGCTGGGGGCAGATCAATACTTTTTTTTATGCCAGGGTGCTTCTGGTTACCAAGCAGAGCTTGGGATAGCTGATCTATCTGGCTAATGATTGCGGTCACAGCGCCTGGCTCTTTATTTGAGGCTGGATAGCTATTTAACCCACTTAGTCCTGGCTTGGGTTGTTGGCCAGCTGCTGCCAATCCAGAGGAAAGGGTGCAGTTGAACCATGCCATCTTAATGCTGGGGTTAGAATTGGGAAGACAACTTTCTGGGAGGTCTGTGGGAAGATGCTTTTAGGGTACTTTTATGGGTTAGGCTCAGGAATGATATAGAAGATTTGAGGTATACATCTGTCAGGGAATTCTTCCCTGACTAAATTAATACTATGAATTTTTGTGAGGATTATAAAAATCAAACAGCTCACAACAAAGTTTTAAACACCATTTACAGCTTGGATATCAAGCTGGACGGGGATCAAACTTGGAACCCTAAAGACAAGGCAGACATTAGCTTACATTCAACATTTAAACTTGGTTTATCTTTTTATTTGAGTTTGATTCATTTGAAATTTGCCTTTGTGTTTGCATCTGGCTTTGAAACTGTTAATAATCCACTAGAAAATGTTACTTACTGCCAGACATCTGATTGGCTGCTTGCCTTCCTGTTGCCGCTCTTTCTATTACATGGACCATATATGAACCAGGCTCTGTTCTCAAATTTTACTAAGTTTTGGCCCTATCACCGCTTAATTGATGTTTTCCTTGCGGCTGCATATCAGATCCTCTTGAACACCAATATGACACTTCAATTTATTAAGTTACAGGTAGAGCAACATATGATTAGAGGGATCTCCAGCCTTATTTTAATTAACCTTGTTTCTCAATCCTCTCCCACTCAGTTAACCTCTTAAATGTTTGTAGTTAATTAAGGAGGTATATAAGGCAGTTACTTTATCATTTATTACTTGTTCCAACAATAAAGCTAGCTTTCTTCCATTCTAAGCTTTAATACACCTTTCTTTTACACCCTCCTTTTTTGAGACCATGAAAGGAATCTGATTCCTGCTCTGGTTTCTAGTTCTCTGCTTTTCTGTGGTATTGGCTCTAGAAAATCCAACTCTCCCCACAGATTGGCAAAATTCTTCTCCTGATGATTTCCACCAGAAGGAGTCCCTGGCAAACAGTTGGTTCAAGTATCCCTTGGGTCACTGGGGAAGGAAGTTCCAGTACAGCCAGTCCACATCTCTACCTCCTCCTGCTGAACCATCCTTGGTGCAACCAAATACCTCCTTCTACTTGCTGTTCTATCTAGTAGGATACTACCTGCTGGGTAGATTCAGCTCCATTATGGGTTTGTTTGCATTTCTAAGGCATTTTGGACACTTAGCAATGGTTACTCTCCCTATTGGTTTGGTTATTGCAGGGCTCAACTTAGGGGCCTTGGCTCACCAGATTAGGAACTTGTTCCCTCTCAAGTGGGTCCCTGACAGTTTGTTGGAACCCCTTTTGGACTTTTTACTTAGAAGCTCAGAATCAATCCTTCAAGTCACCTGCTTTACATGCAATTGTCAAGAGCCTGGCAGTCATTTTGATCATTGCCATTGTCAGCCTCACCATCTATCATCTTGCTTGACTCTTCATGCAGACCAAGACCTCAGTTGCCTCTAACAAATCCGTACCTCAGCAGATTCAGAACCAGATAGTGGTCCTGAACCAGATTTTGGCAGTTTCTCTGACAACAATGAAGGGAACAAAATCCTTATGCTCCTTGCATTTTCCCAATCAATTTTTGAAACATCTCAAGCCAATATCAGACCAATGCACAGAAGGTACACCATGTGGCCAAAAAGTCCACTGATAAAGCTCGCATCTGGTACATCAAAGCCATCCTCCAAGGAGAGAAGCTCTTGGATAGCTACCCAGCCTTCTGTGATTTCTTATTGTCCACCGTAGTACCAGCACAAAACACAGAAGAGCTTAGAGGCCGCATAATGAACCTCTACCAAGGTAGGATGGCCACCAAGGACTATGTTGATGAATTCTCTTACCTTAAGGAAGCAATTAGAATGACTGACTCCAAAGCCTGCTACCTTTTCCAGAAGAAACTTTCTCCTGAACTCAAGAACTTCCTGTCCCACCACGTACTGTCAGATAAGTTCTCTAAACTCACCAAAGAAGTCTTGAAATGGTCTCTCAAGGTTAAACAGCTCCCTTCTTGGAACAACACCAAGACTCCTCCCGCCAAAAGCTCATCATTCCTTCCAAGGTTCCTAAGGGATTGGCCCCTAAACCTGGAGGAGGTTACCAATTGGCCCCTGAAGAGAAACAATGTCAAGTCCATGAAGTACTTTGCCTTTACTGTGGACAATCCAGGCATTCAGCCAAAGACTTCCTGGCCCTATCCAAGGTACAAACCTCTTCTGGTCACCTTCTTTCAACCACAGATGTCAATAAATCTTCAACCCAGTCTTACGCTCTTTTGCCAGTTTTTCTAGACCACAGATTTGGAACTACTTCAAGCCACGGCCTGATTTATATGGGAACAATGAAAAACTTTATTGATCAAGACCTCTCAGCATCCTTAGGGTTTAAGACATCAGGACTAGCCTAGGGAAGACTGGCCAAAGGCACACCTGCCCAAGTAGGATGCCTATTCAAACCTCTTCACACTCAAGTAGGGAACAACTCATACCTCCTACCCACCTCTACTCTCTCCAATCTGGCCTTCCCTCTAGTCTTGGGATTCCCCTGGTGTCAAGAGTCAAAGTTGCAGTTCAACTGGGATACCAATTCAGTCACACTTCACTCCCACGGGAAGCCAACCATGGTGCCTCTCAAGAGACCTTACCATCAGGTACCAAAGAATTTCACGGCCTACCTGAACTCCCTACTTCTTATGGGGGATCAAGCACATGACTCTGTTCCAGAGGAAATTCACGACTTGAAAGAGGCTTTTATCAAAGAACTCTGTTCTGTCCTCCCTGAAAGAAGACCATACAATCTGATAATTGATTTGATACCAGGCTCCTCCCCTACCTGGGGAAAGCTTTATCCCATGAATCAAGCTCAGGGTATTGCAATGAAGGCGTACCTTGACAAAAACTTAGCCAAAGGATTTATGCGTTGATCCAATTCCCCATGTTTGTCACCCATGTTCTTTGTAGAGAAAGCTGACGGCACCCTTAGACCAGTTGTTGACTTCACCAAACTGAATGCCATAATCATTAAGAACCAAAACCCCTTATCATCTGCCAAATCATTGACTAATTGACTGACCCACACCACAGTTTTTCCAAGTTAGACCTCTACAGTGCATACAGCCAGATATGTATTGCCAAAAGCCATGAGTGGAAGACTGCAGTCTGCACTCTTTTTGGGCTTTATGAATATCTTGCAATGCCCTTTGGTCTGAGCAACACCCCTGCAGCCTTTTAAGGCCTAATGAGTGAGGTGCTCTTCCCCCTTCTTGATGTCTGTGTGTTTGTGTACCTTGACAACATTCTGGTATACTCTCAGGACAAGGAGTCCCACACCGCTCACTTACGGGAGGTCTTAAGGTTGCTCATTGACAACTGTTTGTTCTGTAATCTGGAAAAATGCAAGTTTTTTGTCACTGAGATTGAGTTCCTTGAGTACAAGATTAACCCAGGAGGTTTTGTGGTTGCTCCCTCCAAGATACAGGCAGTCCTGGACTGGCCTAGACCTACTACACGCACCAAGCTCTGTGGTTTCTTAGGCCTGGCAAACTTCTGCCGCAAGTTTATTAAGGACTTCTCCTCTACCACTCTCCCTCTCACTCACCTTACCTCCGAAAAGGTTCCCTTTGCCTGGTCTTCAAAATCTGACCAGGCATTTGAGACCCTCAAGAACTGTTCTCTTCGGCCCCTGTCCTTCTTTTCCCAGACCCTGAGCGCCAGTTTTTTTGGACACAGACGCTTCAGACTTTGCCCTTGGAGGGGTGTTACTGCAGCTTGGGGAGGATAGTGAACTCCACCCTGTGGCGTTCTACTCCTACAAGCTGCTTGAAATAGAGAGGAATTATCATGTGTATGAGAAAGAGCTATTTGCTATTTTCAAATCCTTTGATCACTGGCACCACTACTTGGAAGGGAGTAAATTCCCAGTTCTAGTCAGAACCAATCACAAGAACCTCCTTTACTTCACAGAGAAGAGGAATGTTAGCCCATACCTAGCTTGATGGGCAATCAACCTACTTGCCTTTGATTTCAAGATCAGCTACACTCCAGGACATCAGAACCTAGTACCAGACACCATCAGTAGATATGAGGATTTGAATGACCCAGGCCAGTCTTATGGGAAACACAATGAACACACCATACTCTTAGAAGACCAGTTCCTCTCCCATATTATGACCCTATCTTATATATCCACCTTGTACCAGGACATTATGGCATCCCAACACCTTGACAAGGAGAACACTCCTACTGGCCTTATTCTAAACAACATATCTTGGTTCAAGAATGGAAGCTTCTACATATCAACTAAAAAACACTGACAAACAATCTTGGAAGGCTTTCATAATTCCCCTCTTACAGGGCATGGGTAATACACAAGACAATCAAGAAAATCCAACAAAAAACTGGTTGCCCAGTATGAAGAAATCAGTCAACCAATACATCTTTAAATTCACTGCCACCTCTGGCATTGGACCGCACAATCTTCCCCCGCTGCACCAAGAAAAGCCCAAAAATGTCAGCCAAACCTCTTCATTCTTTAGAGGATTTAGCGCACACAGTTGATGAGAGGTTTGTGCTAGCCTACCCCGCGGATTCCTTGCCCTTGGTTGTCCCCTCCTGGGAAGAAACATTGGTCAATTTAGACTACTTATTAGCCTGGTGTTATCCACTTTTAAAAACTATCAGAGCTAGCCAATCAAGAGTTGCCACATTGGCGCTTGACAACTCAGTTGAACTCCAAATGCCTGGTACCCCTTTTAGCCAATCAGATCAAATTGCAGAAATTAGAGTGAAACTCTCCTGTCTCTCTGGGTCTATCCAGCAAAGTTTTTCTGCTAGCCAATTGAATCCTGAGCCAACTGCCATGTGATCAATTTCCTTGCAATCCATCCCTTTTAATGCAGCAAGGGGACTTTCAGTCCCCTGCTTGTCTATTTTCCCATCAGATTAAATTTGGTTGTTTGCAATTAAAATTTTAAATTTTTATATCAGTGGAACCCCTGTTTGGAGTTTTCCTAGTTTAAAAGTTAAAAGTGTTATTAATGCTCAAAAAGCTTACCTTGCAACAGCCTGGTTCAAACCTGTCTTCTTCCCTGACACCCCTAGCAGAAGCTTGGACATATAGTTCCTTCTTGGTTTTGCTTTTGTTTACAAAAGCTACATTTTAATCTAAAATTCATTTAAAAATCAATATAATCCTTACTATTAATTTGAGTTTTCTATTGATTTTTTAATTCAAACCCGCTTTCTTGATCTTGCACCCTCCCAAGACATCTGTGATTGCGTCCAAGTCCCCCAGAACCATTCTGTTGCTCCTTCTGTCTTTCTGCTTGTGGCTACCCTGCCAATTTTAATTTTGTTGTTTTTTATCTTGAAAATTATAGCATTCTCTCCCAAATTTTAAGGAGAACACAACCATGATACTCTTTGCCATTAAATATGTTGTATTTTCTGTGGCCCCCTTTTTGCTCCTCCTGTGGTTGACCTCACCAGACCTGTGGTCAAAGATCTCCTCTTCCATGAAGCTCATGAGTGAAGACCTGTCTAGTCTCTTGAGTCTTCCTGGCGGCCTTCTTTATTCCAGGGAGGCCGTAGTGAAAAGCTTGACATGTGATGACCTAGATTTGGATGATGCTGATTATGCCTCTTTTACTCCTGTGGGTGAGGAGATGCCAACGTCCCCCTTCCCCAACCCAGAGGAGAGTATCTTGGCGTCCTTCCACGTGCCTGCAATGTCCCCTCCTGCCCCCACCTGTATGCCTTGGTTGCTTGCTGGTTTGGCGCTGATAGACCTGAATGCATACTTGCCTCAGCTGTCCACTGTGTCCTCCCTGTGGTCCCCCCTTTAAGCGGCTGTCCCAGTTCTCCATTGGGTGGAATCCTGGTGGTTTGTTTTTCCAGTATGGGAGCTGAACTTAGTTATTTTAGCCCCCCTCTCTCACATAATAGACAAGCCCATTTCTTCTGCCTTGGAAGCCTTTTGCTACTGGGTGTGGAGCCTACTTTTTTCCCTCATCTGCACCAGCTTGGGATCACTCCTAGCTGGATTCCTCATGGTATGGACTGCGTAGTCACTTCTGTCCCCCTTCAAGTTGTGCCTCACCAAGAAGTCTGCCTCTCCCTCCACATCTTCCTTGGCTGCATCAGCGGTGAATATTACCCTGTGTAAGGTCTTGTCCATAATGGCCCAAGGTTATAGACTAGGACGTGCAAGGCATTAGGATTCAAATTTAAAAGATATAGAAACATAGGAACTGTCTGTAAGATAATCTTACAGAACCCTGCTAAAAACCTATATTGTGTCACAAAAGAAGTAATTGAGTGTAAGAGCTATAAGCAAAGAAGATAAAATAAAGTATTTAATAGGTAACACTTTGTAACTAAGGGAATGTCAATATTAGTATATTCTCCATCCGCAAATTGGTACATATAACTATTGAATGCTTTCTTAAGGGAAAAAAATGGATACAACAAGCCTAAGGCTCGTTGTTTTACAAGTTCCATCTGTTTAAGGAAAGGAAAAGGCTAAACTTTAAAATGAAACTA
The DNA here is from genome assembly GCA_014839935.2 of Entomophthora muscae. NCBI lineage: Eukaryota > Fungi > Entomophthoromycota > Entomophthoromycetes > Entomophthorales > Entomophthoraceae > Entomophthora > Entomophthora muscae. The sequence continues at coordinate 174,399 of QTSX02005817.1, forward strand.
ATAAAAATGTATAATTTTCTAAAAATTAAGATCTCAAGTTTAAAATTAGATAAAATTGAAGGGGGGAAATCACTTAGAATTTTGGCTTAAAGCCTACTCTTCAAAAGTTCTTTATTATATAGACTTGTCCTTCTCAGTCCTTGTGAAGATCAGCAGGAGGGAAAACAGCCAAGAAAAAGGAGCAACTGGGGAAGTCACAAAAAGAACCTGGAGAAAGGAGAGCCACACAGCTCAACAGAAGTTGCAGATCAGCAACGTGAAACTGGAGAGCGGCAAAGACGTAAGCGGGAGTTTGAAAGGTAAGAATAGATGAAAATTTTCTAACTTTAAAGTAGAAATATATATAAGGAATAGAGAATGGCAGAGAGAGCAACAACAACAATAATTCAAACACAAATAGCAAAAACAAAACAAGGTAATAAAATTAAGATACTTAAATATTAACTTTCAATTCAAAGATCCAAATATTAAAATACTGGAAGTTTTTAAACCCAAATGAAAAATATTAAATATAATAACTTAAATTTCCTGCCCTTTGAGGCAGGGCATGACATTACCCCCTCCAGATCCAAGCTTAGGATGTGCTTGGATATAAGAATTGATGACATGGGAACAGTTTTCAAGGTTGGACAATGGCTCCCAAGAACTCTCCTCAACGGAATATCCCTTCCAAAGAACCAAGTATTATAGTTTATCATAGTGGTAACAATGGTTGATAATGAAGTCAACCTCATATTCAGGGGTCCCTTGGATCATGTGAGGAGGAGGTGCTTTGTTGTTCTGATGAGAAGGAGGAGGAGAAGTCTGGAGTTTGAGGAGGGACACATGGAAGACGTCATGAATGTGGTACCCTGGAGGAAGTTGAATACGGTATGCAACCTTCCCAATCTTTTCCGTTACAAGAAAAGGCCCTATGAATTGGGGACCAAGCTTACAAGAAGGCCATCTGATAGGAAGATTCTTTTTATTTAGATATACAAGGTTGTTGACCTGGAGGCTCTTCCCTTCCTGACAATGACAGTTGGCCTGGACCTTGTAAACCTCAATAGCCTTAGAGAGATTATTCTTTAAGGAATTCTGGATGAGTTCTAGCTGGACAAGAAACTCCTTGGCTAACGGGGAACGGACGGAGGAGGTGACAGAAGGGACAAAGGCAGGGGTATAGCCTAGATTTGCCATGAACGGAATCATCTTGGTAGAGGAATGGGGAGTAGCATTGTAGGAATACTAGGACAAAGGTAGGTGAGAAGCCCAATTGTCTTGTTGTTCATTAGAAAAGCAGCAAAGGAAAAATTCTAGTGTTTGGTTTGTACATTCAGTTTGACCATTGGACTGGGGATGATAGGAGGTGCTAAGGGAAAGGTGGACACCTAGCTGAGTCATAAACTCCTTCCAGAACAGGGAAAGGAATTGTGGTCCACGGTCAGAGACAATGTCTCTTGGAGTACCATGGTGGGTGAAGACGTTTTTAACAAAGAGGGAAGCAGTCTGCTTTGCAGTAATGTTAGAATTGCAGGGAGAAAAAATAGCCTGCTTTGAGAATATGTCTACAATAATCAGTATGGCGTCAAAACCTTTGGACTGAGGAAGCTGGACAATATAATCCAAATAGACGGACTGCCAAGGACCTTCAGGGACTGGAAGGGGGCATAGAAGACCCACAGGTTTCTGAGTGGAGTGTTTGCTTCTCTGGAAAACTAGGTAACTACTGACGTACAACTTGACAAAAGTGGACATCTTTGGCCACCAGAAGTGATTTAGAGCTTATAAAGGGTTTTCTTATATTCAGTGTGGCCTGCAGCAAGGGAATCATGGAACGTGATGGTTAGGAGCTATTGAAGGTCAGGAGAGGGAACTACCAGGAGATTGTTGAAGTATAGTACTCCATCTAGCAGAGAGAAGGAAGGATTTGAAACTGTATCATTGTTTGTGAGAGCGTCAATAATCTGGGACAAGACTTTGTTGGACAGTTGAGACTCGTGGATTTGCTTCATTATGTCAGGGGTTGTGGTAATGATAATGTTGAGTTCAAGGAAGCTCTCAGGTGGGAGGACTGCCTTAGTGTTAAGAAGTTTGTAGTCTTCATCAACATCAGATAATAAGGGATGGCAACTGAGCGTGTCAGGTAGGATATTGAGAATACCCTTCTTTTACACAAGCTTGAAGCAGAAATTTGGCAGCTCCAGTACCCATCTAGCGTGTCTCTGGGAGATGAGACGCAACTCAGTGAAGTAAAGCAAGTTTTTATGGTCTGTGTAAATGAGGAAAGGCTTGTCAAGTCCCTCAAGATAGCAATGCCAATGCTTGAGTGTTTTGATGATGGCAAGAAGTTCCTTGTTGTGTACAGGGTAATTACGCTTGGAGGGAAGATGCTTCTGAGAGAAGTATGCAACAGAATGTTGCATCCCATCCCCCCCAAGCTGAAGGAGCATGCTGCCAACAGCGTAGTTGCTGGCATCAGTCTCAACCAAGAAGGGTTTGGAAGGATCAGGAATCAGGAGACTGAGAGTGGAGACAAAGACAGATTTGGTAGCATCAAACGCGAGCTGGGCCTCAGGTGTCCAGAAAAAAGGAACAGAAGGAGAAGTGAGGATAGTGAGAGGCAAAACTAATGAAGAAAAAATTTCTACAAACCTACGGCAATAGTTTGTCAACCCAAGGAAACCACAAAGTTGTGAGCAAGTCTTGGGAACAGGCCAGTTCTGGATAGCATCCATCTTGCTAGGAGAGACAGCAAAACCGTTTTTAGTGATGACGTAGCCAAGGAAATCAACCTTGGTGCAGAAGAACAAGCATTTTGAAGATTTTTCAAATAGGTTGTATTCTCAAAGTCTCTAGAGTACCTGGCAGACGTGGGCAACATGGTTGTTGAGGGAAGAGGAGTATTTGAGGATATTGTCAAAATAGACAACAACAAACTTGTTAAGGAATGGAAGAAGTGCCTCATTCATGAGGGCTTGTAAGGTGGAAGGAGCATTACATAAGCCAAAAGGCATTACATTATACTTGTATAGTCCAAAGGGTGTACAGAAAGCTGTTTTTCATTTGTGTCCTGAGGCAACACAGACCTGGTTGAAAGCACTGTGGAGATCAATTTTGGTGTATACAGAACTACCAGCAAGGCAGTCAGTCAAAGCCTCAGCAGAAGAAATAGGGCATCTGTACTTAATTGTGATCTCATTGAGGGCTCTATAATCTACACAAGGGCGCTTGGAGCCATCAGATTTGCTGAAAAAGAAGATGGGAGAAGAACATGGAGAAGTAGATCAAGAGATGAACCCCTTGGAGAGTTCCTCATTGATGTAGTTCTTTAGTGGAGTGTTGTCTGAGTCAGAGAGAGGGATAAGCCTTCCCCAGGGGGGAGTGGTGCCTGGTTTAAGGTTTATCTGGATATTGTAGGGCCTATAAGGAGGTAGCAAGTTACATTCCTCCTCACTAAAACAATCCTTGAATTCAGAGTAACAATAAGGTAATCCATCCTTGTCCTTGGCAGAAAGATTATCCGGGATTGTACTAGACATGGCAGCCAAGTTCAGTTTGGAGGGGATTGGGCCAAGAGTACCAGATACAAGGGGTAGCAATTTGACAACGTCGTTGCATGTAAATGAAATCTTATTGTTTGGGTGATCAAAGTTAAGTAAAGACTCCCTCAACCACAGGAATCCAAGGATGAAAGGGAAGGATAGGTTGGGGGAGGAGTTACATGTGACGCAAAATGAAGAGCCCTTCAAGTCAATGGTAACAGGTTGGAGGATAGGCGTTGCACCAATGAGAGTGCTGTTTCCCACCTTAACGTCAAGGGATTCAAAGGCAGGGAGTCCAAGTAGTTTGGCAAGTTTCTCCTTAATGAAGTTGGCATTGGCACCAGTGTCAAGAAAAGCAAGGACCTTGATCTTTCCCAAAGGTCCATGATTGGTTACTAAGACGGTTGGTGACTTGGAAGTGTCACTAAGGAAAAGCAAAGTGAGAGTGGAGGTCTTGTTGACAAAGAGGGAACATTTGGAGAGAGGGCAGGCTGGTAGAAGGTGGTCCTTTGATCCACAGTAGGAGCAGAGGTTGTTGTTCCTTCTTCTAAGGACCTCCTTGGCAGTAAGGAAACCCCCCCCCCAGACTTTGGCTTGGTGCCAGGTGGAGGGATTGAAGAAGGAGGGACCTTGTCTGGCACAAATGACCAGACTGCAGGGGATAGGTTAGAAGAAGGATGCATCTTCAAGGAAAGGTATTTCCAATTCCACTTAACCACTTCTCTGATAAGAGGTTCTAGTTTGTCAGGGAGATTGTGGTGGACCAAAAATTCCTGGAGCAATCTGTTGAGGCCTATCTTGTAGAAGATGCAAGCCTCAGCGTCAGAGGCTTGTAGTCTTGACTGGAGGGAGCAAAACTTCTGGTTGTATTTGCCAAGTGGAAGAGAACCCTTGTGTGAGACCTGCAAACCAAGAAGCGGAGGAAGTGGATGACTCCTTGTCTTCTCCAGAGAAAGATAGGAGTGAACTGACAAAGAGATCATAATTCTGGAGAATGCCCGGGTTGCGTATTGAATGAGAGCTAAACCAATCTCTGTAGTGACCGGTGAGTTTCTCTGCAAGATATAGGACCTTCTGGGAGTCAGTGGAGAACTCAGACCCGTAAGCAGTAAAGTGGGCCTGTGTGTAAGCTAAAGTGTTAAAAATACTAGTGGGTAGTGAACTATGAGCTATGGTATTGAGGACTACTGTTTGTTTGGTGTAGGTAATGGGGGTATGCACCTCCTTATTACAAAAAACCCTAGCATATAACCAACCAAGTAAGAAATCTACTAGAGATAACAACATTACAATAATAATAGAGAGAAACAAGGCTAAAAAGATGATAAAAGAGATGGAGAAAGTATTGCCTGGGTCAATACCATGTGAAGCCAAAATAATGTAAGGTCTTGCCCATAATGGCGCAAGGTTATAGACTAGGGTGTGCAAGGCATTAGGATTCAAATTTAAAAGATATAGAAACATAGGAACTGTCTGTAAGATAATCTTACAGAACCCTGCTAAAAACCTATATTGTGTCACAAAAGAAGTAATTGAGTGTAAGAGTCCTAAGCAAAGAAGATAAAATAAAGTATTTAATAGGTAACACTTTGTAACTAAGGGAATGTCAATATTAGGATATTCTCCATCCGCAAATTGGTACATATAACTATTGAATGCTTTCTTAAGGGAAAAAAATGGATACAACAAGCCTAAGGCTCGTTGTTTTACAAGTTCCATCTGTTTAAGGAAAGGAAAAGGCTAAACTTTAAAATGAAACTAATAAAAATGTATAATTTTCTAAAAATTAAGATCTCAAGTTTAAAATTAGATAAAATTGAAAGGGGGGAAATCACTTAGAATTTTGGCTTAAAGCCTACTCTTCAAAAGTTCTTTATTATATAAACTTGTCCTTCTCAGTCCTTGTGAAGATCAGCAGGAGGGAAAACAGCCAATAAAAAGGAGCAACTGGGGAAGTCACAAAAAGAACCTGGAGAAAGGAGAGCCACACAGCTCAACAGAAGTTGCAGATCATCAACGTGAAACTGGAGAGCGGCAAAGACGTAAGCAGGAGTTTGAAAGGTAAGAATAGATGAAAATTTTATAACTTTAAAGTAGAAATATATATAAGGAATAGAGAATGGCAGAGTGAGCAACAACAACAACAATTCAAACACAAATAGCAAAAACAAAACAAGGTAATAAAATTAAGATACTTAAATATTAACTTTCAATTCAAAGATCCAAATATTAAAATACTGGAAGTTTTTAAACCCAAATGAAAAATATTAAATATAATAAATTAAAGAGCCTGCCCTTTGAGGCAGGGCATGACACCCTGATGTTGCCCTGCACTCTCCCCTCCATGTCCATCTGTGAGAAGGTTCTGGACGCTCTTGGGGAGCTGCAGCTTTGCCTCTCCGCGGACTCAGTTTCTGCAGACACTCCCATCTCTGACGCTCCAAGATCAGTGGCCCTCTTGGATGCCCTTGATGAAGACACTTGCCTCTGGGTGCACACTCTCCTTTGCCAAAGCCAGGAGCTTGGGGATACCTCCTTCCTCCTTACACTGGTCTCTTCAGCAGTGGCCGCTCCAGGGTCCAAGGCCTCAGCTATATTCAAGACCCTTTGCTCCAAAAGCCTCACCCCTGATCTTGCCTCCCATGTTGAGTGCTTTGCAGTGAAAGCTGCCTCCATGGATCTCCCTACCAAGATGACAGTGGCCATGTTCCACAACTCCTTGGATGCTGCTTCTGCTGACAAGAGTGTATGGGATCCGGCTCCTACCTCCCTCAAGAAGGCATTTGCGTTGGCCCGCAAGCTTGGAGCCAAGCCTGCCTACCAGCCTAAGTCTGGTGTGCTGGCCCACCTCATGGTCTCTAAGCCCACCCAGGACAAGCCTCCCACAGCCAAGACCCCCAAGACGCCTGCCATCAATGTGATGTGCCGCCCCCGCCAGGCTCCTAACTGGCCCACCTCTACAGGATCACTTACTGTCTTTGCAGCTTTGGCTGCCATCCCTGAGGTTTCCTCCTGTGACCCTTCCGCATCCATTCTGACCCTGCAGAATAAAGAAGATCTTTCATATTTCCTTTTTACTGCAACCTTCTATACCAAATCCTGCCAAGCTAAGGCTACAGTTTTAGTAGATACAGGTGCTGTGGGCAACTTTATGAACCTGGCTCTAGCTCAGTCCTTAGGGTTGTCCTTGCGCCCCCCTCAGAGCCTTATTGCTGCTAGTAAGGTACCAGCTCTCAGCTATCCCCTCACTAACCCACTTAGCTACTGTACAGGCTCACACGTGTTTGTGAGTAAATTCTCCGCTGTGGAGGACCTTCTGTATCCCGTAATTGTGGGTGTGGGGTGGTTACAGCGCCATCTAGTGCAGATTGACTGCCTCACTAATGAGCTTCACTTCTTGCTGGATGGGAGCCCAGGTTTCTTCCCCCTCCTCCCCTCAGGGTGGGAACCGCCTGAGTCATGCTTGTCACTTGCAGCAACCCCAGCCTCCCCTCCTGAGCCCTTTGCACTTCTGGCCATCCTTGCTCCCTTCAAGGACGCCTTTGACACTACCCTTTCCTGCGCCCTCCCTCCACACTCTTGCCACAATTTGACCTTTAAGACAACAGCTGACCTCGTAAAAATTGATGCCCCAATGTACCCCCTTAGCAAACTGGAGGACAAGGCATTGGGCGCGTGGCTGGACAACATACTGGCAAAAGGGTGGATTGTCAAGAAGGCTTCTTCAGTTAGTTCCCCAGTGGTTTTTGCTAAGAAATTGGATGGGTTCCCTTGGCCATGCATTGACTATACCCTCCTCAACAACGTCACTGTCCCGGACTGCACCCCCTCCCCTTGGAAGCCTCAATTGCTCAGTCTATTGCCAAGCCTTGTGTCTTTTCAAAACTAGACCTTTTTAATGCTTTTAACCAGGTTTTTGTGGTGGAGGGGGGAAAAGTGGCTTACAGCCATCAAAACTTGGTGTGGCTGCTTCCAATTCAAGGTTATGTCTTTTAGCTTGAAGAATGCTCCTGCAATCTTTCAGTGAGTCATCAAGGACGCCTTGGGAGATCTCTGCTTCACCTGTGCTGTGGCGTACATTGATGACATTCTAATCCATTCCCCCACTCCTGAGCAGCATGCCAAGGACCTGGTGGCTGTGGTGGCGGCTATCCATAAGGCCCAGTTATTCATCAAGCCCAGCAAGTGCAAGTTCTTCAAGTCCGAGGTTATCTTCCTGGGCAACTTGATTCTGAAGGACAGCCACGCGGTCTCCCCCGACAAGGCCAAGGCTCTCTGGGAGTGGGCTACCCCCTGGAATCAAAAGGAATTACTCTGCTTTCTGGGTACAGTGATCTTCCTCAAGAAGTTCTCTCCTGCCATCTCTGAGCTTGCTACCCCCCTGCATCCCCTGACTGGCAAGAACGCCTCCTTTGTGCGGACCCCAGCATGCCAGGAGGCCTTTGAGGCCATCAAGCAGGTTTTTTCTCCACCCAAGTTCTACGCCACGCCAACATAAGCAAACAGTTTATTGTGGCTTATGATGCCTCTAACGTGGCTGCCGGGGCAGTCCTCCTTCAGGAACACAATGGTCAGGAGCTCCTGGTAGCTTACTTCTCCAGGAAGTTTGCTCCCAACAAGTGCGCCTGGGCGGTGTTTGACAAGGAGCTACAGGCTGTGGTAGATGCCATCACCCATTGGAGACATCACTTTCAGGGCGCTCAACATGATTTTGTGGTTTGTACAGACCATAAGGCCCTCTGTTACTTCTGAAAGCCCCAGAAGGTACTCTCTTGCCAGGCATGTGTCATGCAGACTCTCTCTGGTTAAAAGTTCAAGTATGAGTTTGTAAAAGGGGAGCTCAACATCCTCCCTGACCTGCTGAGTTGCAACCCTGCAATGTACCCAGTGAGGGGCAATGAGGATCCTCAGGTCACTGTCATCCCGGAATCCTTGATCCTCCCAGACTCTGGCCCCCCCTCCTTCAAACCCCACCCACGCCCCCAGTTGTTTCTCCACAGCTTCTGGTCATTGCCCCTGCCCCCTCATCTGAGTTAGACCCGCCAATGGCTCTCCCTGGTACGCTCCTTCACAACGTTCCGGTAGCCCAGTACTCCTCTCTGGACAGCCAAGCCATCTGTGCAAAGCTGTCTCCCAACTCTGCATCTAATGGTCCCTATACTCTTAAGGATAGGATAATTTACCAAAACAACAAAGTATGAGTCCCAAAGGAATTGTGGCTGTGTGTCATGACAGAACATCATGATCTCCCCCTGTTTGACTGTCCTGGCACAAAGAAGCTGCTTGAGCTCATCAGGAGTACTTATAGCTGGGTTGGGATAAATAAGGCAGTAGGTACCTGGATTAAGAAGTGTGTTACTTGTGCCTTCTCCAAACCGTATTGTTCAGGGAACAATGGTCTTCTCCACTCCCTACAGCAGTCTCAAGGTCTGTGGTCATCCATCTCAGTTGACTTTGTGGTGACTCTCCCCTTGTTGGGAGGCTTTGACTCCATCATGGTGATAGTTGACCCTTTCACCAAATATTCATTCTTCATCCCATGTCTAACCACCCTGGACTCAGTAGGGATGGAAAACCTGTTTGTGAAACACATCTTCACCAACTTTGGCTTACCACAGGAGATCATCAGCAACCGAGGTCCCCAGTTCACATCCATGTTTTGGGAGTCACTGCTGGGGATTCTAAACATTAAGCCATGCAGGTCCACCTCCTTCCATCCCCAGTCATAGGGCAAACAGAAAGAGTCAACCAAACCATGGAACAGCATCTGCGTTGCTATGCAAACACCTCCATGAACTCCTGGTCTGACAATCTCCCACTAGCCCATTTTGCTTACAACAACACTGTGCATGCCTCCACAGGAGTGTCCCTATTCCAGGCTACTCTGGGGTTTTCCCCAGCATTTGTGATAGGTCTCTTGCTCCAGGCAAACGTACCGGCTGCTGCAGACATGGCGGCCCACCTCAAAGCCATTCATCTCAAAGTCCAAAGCACCCTAACCAAGTCCATTGAGGCGAACAAGAAAACGGCAGACAAGAATAGACAACTGGCTCCCCAGTATCCAGTGGGTTTGCTCGTGATGTTGGATGCTACCAATATCCAAATGAAGGTCCCCTCAAGGAAGTTTGCTCCAAAGAGACTGGGTCCCCTCAAAGTCTTGGAGGATAAGGGCAATGGTGTGTTTGTGTTGGACCTTCCCTCCTCCTATTGGATTCAAAGTACCTTCAATGCCTGTTGCCTGTCCCCTTTTGAGGGGGATCTCCCCAGTACCCCTGACCCCACCTTGGTGGATGGCTCTCCTTAGTATGAGGTAGAAGCCATAGTAGCCTCACGTAGGATCTGCAAGTCCCTCCAATATTATATATCTTGGAAAGGATATCCCTCGTATGACAACAGTTGGGTGAGCTCTTCAGACTGTGGAAATTGTTGGGATCTGGTACAAGAATTTCACAGGAACAACCCTACAGCACTTGGCCCCCAAGTCACTCCTGGCGCTCAAGATTCTCAAAGCCCACAAGAACTTCTTGGTGGCCATGCTACCCCAGGGGGGAATCTGCCCTCAGGAAAAAGGAAAGGATAATGTAAATTCACTGCCACCTCTGGCATTAGACCGCACAATCTTCCCCTGCTGCACCAAGAAAAGCCTAAAAATGTCAGCCAAACCTCTTCATTCTTTAGAGGATTTAGCGCACACAGTTGATGAGAGGTTTGTGCTAGCCTACCCTGCAGATTCCTTGCCCTTGGTTGCCCCCTCCTGGGAAGAAATATTGGTCAATTTAGGCTACTTATTAGCCTGGTGTCGTCCACTTTTAAAAACTATCAGAGCTAGCCAATCAAGATTTGCTACATTGGCGCTTGACAACTCAGTTGAACTCCAAATGCCTGGTACCCCTTTTAGCCAATCAGATCAAATTGCAGAAATTAGAGTGAAACTCTCCTGTCTCTCTGGGTCTATCCAGCAAAGTTTTTCTGCTAGCCAATTGAATCCTGAGCCAACTGTCATGTGATCAATTTCCTTGCAATCCATCCCTTTTAATGCAGCAAGGGGACTTTCAGTCCCCTGCTTGTCTATTTTCCCATCAGATTAAATTTGGTTGTTTGCAATTAAAATTTTAAATTTTTATATCAGTGGAACCCCTGTTTGGAGTTTTCCTAGTTTAAAAGTTAAAAGTGTTATTAATGCTCAAAAAGCTTACCTTGCAACAGCCTGGTTCAAACCTGTCTTCTTCCCTGACACCCCTAGCAGAAGCTTGGACATATAGTTCCTTCTTGGTTTTGCTTTTGTTTACAAAAGCTAAATTTTAATCTAAAATTCATTTAAAAATCAATATAATCCTTACTATTAATTTGAGTTTTCTATTGATTTTTTAATTCAAACCCGCTTTCTTGATCTTGCACCCTCCCAAGACATCTGTGATTGCGTCCAAGTCCCCCAGAACCATTCTGTTGCTCCTTCTGTCTTTCTGCTTGTGGCTACCCTGCCAATTTTAATTTTGTTGTTTTTTATCTTGAAAATTATAGCATTCTCTCCCAAATTTTAAGAAGAACACAACCATGATACTCCTTTCCATTAAATATGTTGTATTTTCTGTGGCCCCCTTTTTGCTCCTCCTGTGGTTGACCTCACCAGACCTGTGATCAAAGATCTCCTCTTCCACGCAGCTCACAAGTGAAGACCTGTCTAGTCTCTTGAGTCTTCCTGGTGGCCTTCTTTATTCCGGGGAGGCTGTAGTGAAAAGCTTGACATGTGATGACCTAGATTTGGGTGATGCTGATTATGCCTCTTTTACTCCTGTGGGTGAGGAGGCGCTGAAGTCCCCCTCCCCCAACCCGGAGGAGAGTAGCTCGGCATCCTTCCACGCGCCTGTGATGTCCCCTCCCGCCCCCACCTGTTTGCCTTAGTTGCTTGCTGGTTTGGCGCTGATGGTCCTGAATGCATACTTGCCTCAGCTATCCACTGTGTCCTCCCTATGGTCCCCCCTTTGAGCAGCCGTCCCAGTTCTCCATTGGGCAGCATCCTGGTGGTTTGTTCTGCCAGGATGGGAGCCCAACTTAGTTAGTTTAGCCCCCCTCTCTCACAACATCTTCATGTGTGTAATGTACGGCTGCAACAAACCCTCTACACTGAAGCCTCAAGGATTACTCAAACCACTGCCTATACCTCCACGCCCTTGGTACTCCATCTCCATGGATTTTATTGTGGCCCTTCCAGAAAGCAACAACATGACCGGCATCTTTGTGGTAGTAGATTGTTTAAAAAAGTACTCAAACTTTACTCCATTCAAGCATGCTACTGCAGAAGACACTGCCAACATGATTTTGACACATGTAATTACCAACCATGGTATCCCAACAACATTATTTCATATTAAGGCACACAATTCACCTCTAAGTTCTGGAAGTTCCTAATGAAGGCCTTGTGCGTCAAGACTCTTATGTTGACCTCCTTCCATCCTCAGACTGACAGAAAAACAGAAAGAGTAAACCAATTGTTGGAAGGTTTTCTCTGGAACTATGTAAATCTTTGACAGGATGACTGGTTATCCCTACTTCCCCTTGCCCAACTATGCTATAACACCAACCACCATGATTCTATTGGAGTATCCCCTTTCTGTAAGAGAGGTGGGCTAAACTAACTAAGTTTGGCTCCCATCCTGGAAAAACAAACCACCAGTATGCTGCCCAGTGGATGACTGAAACAGCTGCTCAAATGGGGATCACAGAGAGGACACAGGGGAAAGCTGAGGGAAGTACACATTCAGTCCCATCAGCATAAAACCAGTGCATAACCATGGAGTACAGGAGGGAGCATCACTGGCGCCAGAAAAGGCCCTGATTTGCTCTTTTCCAGACCAAGAAGGGGGGACACTTACATTTCCTCATCTGCAGGAGTGGGCAAAGTATAGTCAGCAACCTCTAATTACAGGTTGTTGCAAGTCAGGCTCTTGACAACAGCCTCTCCAGAAAAAAGGAGACCACTGGGGAGATTCAGGAGGCTGGAAGGATCTTTGCCCACAAGCCGTGCAGAAGAGAATATTTTTGATCACAACTCTGGCAATGTTGACCACAGGAGCAGCAAAAAGGGAGCCAAGGAAAATACAACAAATTTTAGGACTGGGAGTATCATGGTTGTGATCTCCACAAAATTTCAAATATGTTGGTAAATTTTCCAGGTTCACAAACAATAAAATTGGAGCAAACAAGGGCACCCACAAACAAGAAATAAAGTGGGGAGCAGCAGAGTAGACGTGGGTAGCTTGACAACAAGCTTGGGTGGCTTGGGAGGATGGATAACAAAAAGCAGGTTTGAAAAAAAAAGAAAATTAAAGAAAATTTAAAATAAGAGTAGGTTTTATATTGAAAATTAGTTAAAACTTTAGATTTGAGAGCTGCTTTCAAAAGCAAAAGTGTAAAAAAGCAACAACTATACGCCAAAGCTTCTTCTGAAGGTCCCAGAAGAGGTGCCAGGCTTGAAGCGGGTTAAAACAAGGTAAGGTTTAGCAAAATAACTAACACTTTAATCTCTAGATGATAGGAACTCCAAATAAGAATTCCAACCAAACTATAAATTTTAAAAAAAGGTGCAATAAGTTCCCAAACTTTAATAATATTGGAAATAGGCAAGCAGGGGACTGAAGGGGTCAGGATTCAGAATTCTGACAACATTTTATATCAATTTACTTGATTTTATCATGTTCAAACTCAATTTTAAATAGGCTTTTATATTAACTTAATTCAATTGTGCCATTTCCGAGTGCTTTCGCAGTCCAAATACCTTTCGAACTATCTGTCTTCCTGCGCATAATTGCTGATCCTCAAAAATCATATCTCTGCGGCTAGAGAACCAATCTCAACGTTTAAAGGCATTCCTGAAAGCTAAGACCAATAGGAATCTATTGGTGCCATTATTGAACCACTGTTATATTTTCCAATATACCTTCAAAATGCTATATCCCTCTTGTAGCATACTTGACTTCTCTCATTCAAGAATTGATGAGTGTAAATTACCTTTCCCTTTCTCTTAACCCTTATCCATCATTCTCCTTATGGTGCTTCAATAAATCTTATGGTTCTTCACTACTGTCCTTGTCTTTTCAATTGTCTTATCTTGTCTCTTTCTGGATCTTCTTGGGTGAATTATAAGATAACTGGAGTAGTCAATGGTTTGAAGTTCTGGTGGCTCATGGAATCCTATTTCCATACTTCATTTCTGACAGAAGTTCCCCTTGCTGTGTTAAAAGGAGTGTGTTGAAGGGAAGTTGAATCACATGACTTCATGACTTGGATCCAATTGGCTGGTGGAGAAATTTTGCTGGTCAGGACCAGGTGGGTTGGAGAGTTTCACCTTAATTTCCGCAGTCCCATCTGATTGGCTAGAGGATATCCCAGACATTTGAAACTCATTTGGTTTTTTGAGCGTTGATGTGGCATCACTTGATTGATTAGATCTAATGGTTTTCAAAAGTGGGCAACACCATGCCAACAAATAATCCAAATTAACCAGTGTTTCTTCCCAGGAGGGGGCAACCAGGGGCAACAAATCCACAGGATAGGCCAATACAAATCTCTCATCAACTGTGTGTGCCAAATCCCCTAAAGAATTAAGAGGGTTGGCTGATATTTTGGGAACTTTCTTAGTGCGGCGGGGGAAGATAGTGCAATCCAATGCCAGGGGTGGCAGTGAATTTACACTTTCTTTGCCAATACAGTTATAACCCTGAAGACCTTCCTGATCCCCCAACAGAAAATACCATTCCTCTGGCACACCAATGGGCTGCCTCTCTACTTAAGAATCATCAGTGCCTCAAGACGCAACTAGAAAAGTCCATTCTTTAGTACAAGACCCAAGCTGATAAACATCAAAGAACTCCTGAAGACATTCAGGTGAAAGACTATATTTTTCTCAATGCAAAGAACCTCAAACTTGACATTCCTGGTTGAAAGCTAGGTCCAAAGAAGATTGGTCCTCTGTTAGTCATTTAGCAACAATCTGAGGTTAACTTCTGACTCAAACTCCCTAAAGGTTCCTCTGCCCATGATTTTTTTCACATTAGTCTCCTGACTAAATTCAAGGGTTCTGTATCTGATCTGAACCACAAAGTCCCTCCTCCTGTCATCTTAAACCATACTCCAGAATGAGAAGTTGAAGATAACCTCAATCACCGCACCTCTTGAGGAAAGTGTCAATACTTGGTAAAATAGAAGGGCTGTGAGGTAGAATCCAACTCCTGGTAACCAGAAGAAAACTTGAAGAATGTACAGTAAGCCCTTGCCCACTATAAGAGTACACTGGAAGGGAAAGGCCTTCCTGGGGAGGACAGTATCAGAGAATTATTCCCTGACTACATTAATACTATGAAGTTTTGTAAGGATTATAATAATCAAACAGCCCACAACAAAGTTTTAAACACCATGTACAGCTTGGATATCAAGCTGGACGGGGATCAAACTCGGAACCCTAAAGACAAGGCAGACATTAGCTTACATTCAACATTTAAACTTGGTTTATCTTTTTATTTGAGTTTGATTCATTTAAAATTTGCCTTTGTGTTTGCATCTGGCTTTGAAACTGTTAATAATCCACTAGAAAATGTTACTTACTGTCAGACATCTGATTGGCTGCTTGCCTTCCTGCTGCTGCTCTTTCTATTACTTGGACCATATATGAACTAGGCTCTGTTCTCAAATTTTACTAAGTTTCAGCCCTATCACCGCTTAATTGTGGTTTTCCTTGTGGCTGCATATCAGATCCTCTTGAACACCATTATGACACTTCAATTTATTAAGTTACAGGTAGAGCAACATATGATTAGAGGGATCTCCAGCCTTATTTTAATTAACCTTGTTTCTCAATCCTCTCCCACTCAGTTAACCTCTTAAATGTTTGTAGTTAATTAAGGAGGTATATAAGGCAGTTACTTTATCATTTATTACTTGTTCCAACAATAAAGCTAGTTTTCTTCCATTCTAAGCTTTAATACACCTTTCTTTTACACCCTCCTTTTTGAGACCATGAAAGGAATCTGATTCCTGCTCTGGTTTCTAGTTCTCTGCTTTTCTGTGGTATTGGCTCTAGAAAATTCAACTCTCACCACAGATTGGCAAAATTCTTCTCCTGATGATTCCCACCAGAAGGAGTCCCTGGCAAAAGATTGGTTCAAGTATCTCTCAGGTCACTGAGGAAGAAAGTTTCAGTACAGCTGGTCCACATCTCTACCTTCTATTGCTGAACCATCCTTGGTGCAACCAAATGTCTCCTTCTACTTACTGTTCTATCTGGTAGGATACTACTTGCTAGGTAGATTCAGCTCCATGATGGGTTGATTTGCATTTCTAGGGCATTTTGGACACTTAGCAATGGTTACTCTCCCTATTGGTTTGTTTATTGCAGGGCTCAACTTAGGGGCCTTGGTTCATCAGATTGGGAACTTGTTTGGTAAAGTTACACCTCCCCCTTGGGCCTCTACTTCAATTCTCACCAAATGCTTGGGGATTTCTATCAGATTACGCCTGGAAATTTATCTAAATATTTACTGAAAAAAACCAAGAAAGGTCCTTACACTATTATTTGCTGAATTAGTTTGAAGATGCCCCCACCTAACCCACCCAAGAGACACCTCTGGTTAAATATCATGTGCAAGAGTGGCTGGGAGCAGTGGTAATTTCATTCAAGACAGGTTTCTCAATTTTTAGGTGAGTCAGTTTTTCCTTTTATTATGTCCATTTGAATTTGTCCAGATTTGCCTACCTCAAGAAATGCATCCATATTCCCTCATATCATTGGTTGATTATTTTTGACATTCAACTTCCCACCCAAATTTCATCCCTCCATTTAAATGAATGCAAGAGTTGTAAAAGACCTTGCTTCATCATTCTCTACTCTAATAAAATTCAAAATTTATTAGTTTAATTTGGCCTTCTGGTTTTGCCTGTTGCTTTTGGTGTTCAGTTGATCCCTTATCCCCTTTGGCCTCCCAGGAATTGTTGGTAGCAACCTTTTGATTGTTGCTGAAACTGCAATTTTATTGTGGTTGAGAGTGATAAGGAGCGCCTTTTGGGGAAGCTTCAAATATAGAATTAGGAGAGAAGAGAAGTATCTTTTATTGGATAATATTTTAGACTTATATAGATTAGGCTGTGGCAGAGATTTAGTTGGATTAAACATATGGGTTGGTCATGTGCAGGATGGGTTTGAGCCACTGGATACTTGGATTGTCATGTGATATTACTTGGTTATCATTTTTGGTATGTCAAACGGTATATTGGAAGGTTACCAAATTGGATGATGGCTGGATGTTAAGCAGATTAGCGGTAGCCAGAATGCCTGTACATCCAGATCCTTGACAAGAGCTTGGTTTTATTTCCTCTTAACCTGCTCCCCAATTCTCACATGTTCCCTCTCAAGTGGGTCCCTGACAACATCTTACTAAGGGATCTTTATTAACCACTTGAGTTGCTCAGGAAAAATTTACTATGCTTTGGTATAGAATTACTTATCTAATTTTAAGTCCAATGACAGCCAATGACAATACCAAATATGCCTATAAGATAGTCCAGTTTATATGGCTAATGCTGCCACATGAGGGGTTGTTGGTCACTTTGAAGTGTCTCGCAGCATTCCTACCTGCAGCAGTGTTGATTAAAATAAAGAATATAGAAGATGGATGTAGATTAGTCCGGTTTGACTAAGAGATAAGACAGTCAAACACAAATATAAAAACTTACTGATAATGATTGGAAAGCAAGATGCCATCATCTGCTATGATTGGCTAATTTTAAGCCTAGAAGATTAGATTATATTTACTAAGCCAAGGTAAGCCTTTGCTAAACACAATACTAACTTTTTCTCTTTAAAATCTATAGATTCCTTCAACTCAAAGGTAAGATTTGAAATATACATATGATAAAAACTGTTTTAAGCATAGCAGATCAAGGATTTTGAAGGTAAGCATATTTTTTTAAAGTTCAAAGCTAACCTCGATTTAAAAAGGTAACTATTTTTTTAAAAAACCAATTCATTTCAAAAATCAATCAGAGGCTTAATTTCAGGGAATCTATTTTTAAATAAACTACTGATCTTCTTCAAATCCTTTTTATGAACTTGGTCCATAGCAGATCAAGGTTAGGTAAGCTTTTGTCAGGGACCCATTTAAAAGGGAACAAGTCCCCAATCTTGTGAGCCAAGGCCCCTGAGTTAAGCTCTGCAATAACCAAACCAATAGGAACCGTAACCATAGTGAGGTGTCCAAAGTGTCCTAGGTATGCAAACCTTCCCATCATAGAGCTGAAACTTCCTAATAAGTAATATCCTACCAAGTATGTCAACAAGTAGAAAGATGCATTGGGTCTAACCAAGGAAGTTTCGGCTGGTGGAGGTGGTATTGTGGAGCAGCCATAATGGAACTTTCTCCCCAAGTGTCCTAAGGGATATTTAAATCATCAATTAGCCAAGGACTACTCCTGGTGAGAGTCATCAGGCAAGGAGTTACGCCAGTCTGTGGTGTGGGTTGGACCTTCTAGAGCAAGTACCACAGACAGGAAAGGAACTAGAAACCAGAACAGGAAATAATTTCCCTTTGTGGCTTCAAAAAGGAATTCAAAGATAGGTGTAAGCAAGCTGAAGTAGAAAGATGATCTTTATTGTTGAAACAAGTAGAGATAATAAATGGAGCTCACTTAAATACCCCAGTAGAGGGCTGTAAACATTTAAGAGGATAAATGGGTATGAGGGGATTTAAAATGTGGTCTCACTAAAATTATGGCTGAAACTATTACCTTGGCCATGTGTGAATATACCTGGAGCTTAATAATATGTAAAGAAACATAAATCAAAGAGAGGCACCAATAGCAAGCCACAGGGACAACCACAATTAAGCAATTATTATGCTTAATATCAGCGTAAAGCAAGTACAGAGCTTTGGTCAAATATAGGTTGGGTGGTTTAGAGAGCGTCAAAGGTGGCTCACACAGCCAATCAGCGTTTAAGCGGTAAGTGATGTTGCTTAATTGGCTATTAACAATAGAGGGACTAGAAGCAAATGCGGAAGCAAAAATTGAATGAATTGGTTCAACTTAAATAGGTAATATATATTGAATACATAATTTTAGACTAACATTAGGGTTGTCTTTAGGGTTCTGGGTTTGATCCCCATCTGGCTTCAAGCCAGGGTTAAATATGGTGTCCAAGACTTTGTTGTTTGTGCTGGTATGGTATAATTAAATTCATTCATAAAATTAAGGTAGTCAGGGAAGGATTCCCTGATAGCTTTTTTTACTAAAATAACTAAACTAGATTAAAAAACAGATTACTGCCCTGAAATAGATCAAAGTTAGGTAAGTAATGTTTTGATTCAATAATATTTCTCAAACAAAGCTATATTTCAGATAATCTTTCATTTAAAACTACTACCCTTCATATCCTTTTAGATGGACTTGGTCTACAGCAGATCTTGGGGTTAGTAAGTTTTATTTTCACTAATTTTCTAACCTAGATTTAAAAAACCCAGACTTTTTCCCTGAAGCAGATCTTGGTTTAGGCAAGCCATTTTCTAAATTTACTAAACTAGATTAGGGACTCCCAGATTTTCACCCCAAAGTCAATCTTGGGATGGGTAAGCTTTTTGCTAACTTACTAACCTTTTTTAAAAAACTCAAACTTTTCCCCTGTAGTAGATCTTGGATTAGGTAAGTCATTATTTTCAAACTACTAACCTTAATTTCACACTCCAGATTTCTGCCAAAAGCAGATCCTAGGGTGGGTAAGTTTTTTAGCTTAAATAGATATTTTGCCAAACAAACTGTTTGTCAAATTCAGTTTTTTTATCCAGCTAGCTTTTTAAACCCAAATTTAACTTAATCCTTTTAAAGTAATACATCCTGAACCAATTGCTTAAAATTACCTACTAAAAATTTAATATATTTCTTTTGATTTTGCACTTAATAGCTTTTAAAATAATCACTTAGTGGATACTTTGCAAAGCTTTATTGCCAAAAACTACATATTATCACTCAGGAACTTTTAAATGTTTCCTAGCAAGACTTATGCTTAGCGTATTTTATGTTGTAGATTTGAAAGTATCTTTTGGAAATTTGTTTTCAGTTTTTTGACCCAACTACCATAATTTAAAAAAAATAATTTAATAACTTTAAAAGATCTAAAACCAACTGTATTGCTTAAAAAAGTATTTTATTATAGATGCTTTTATTATTAATTGCATTTGTCTTATTATTTTAAAGATCTCTGTCTTAAAAGCTACTTTGTTGTTTACCTACCAAAAAAATAAAACCCCATAAGAATTAAAATAACATTACTTTTAATATTTTTTAAATGAGATGACTTTTATTTCTGAGCTTTTTGTTATAGATTAAAAGAATAAATATGCTAAAAAAATTAAACCTAGGTAAATGAAAAAATAAAATGTTTAGATGTCCACAACTAACTCAGATACTGCTAAAAAATAAAAAGTATAAGCTTATAAGTGGAATCTAATGGCATAAAAAATAATTATTTTAGATGTACAACAAAAAAGATGAACATGTCAAAAACAATCTTTATACCAAACTAAATCAAACACATTTTTTAAGAAAAGAGCATTATATGGTTTTGACTATAGACTACATAAGCTAGGCCAGAGATAAGTATATATTTATTGCATGCTTAAAAATTTCAATAAATGTGTTGATTCATATTTTAGCCAAAAAAAGTTATTGAAAATAATTAAAATATTTTCAAAAGTATTGTAGTTTCAAAATAATGTAAGAATTAATCAATCTTTCATCACTTAAATATCAAAGGTATAATCCATAATAAAAGTATGAATTAGGTCCTTGCTGATAGTTTAATAGATATAGTTGCCTAGCATCTCCTTATGCTCTCTATTGTAAGTTGTACAAACAGCAACATCATTTTAAAAATAATAACATAACTTTGTGTGCCACTAAATCATCTTGGAAAACTAGAATAACAAACAAAATTAGACTTTTTTGCCAAACTAATCAAAAACATTTATGCTGGGATAACAGAAATTATACCAGTAAGCAGCTGTAGAAGAACAAGACTAGACTTAGCACAGTTTTGCTCTTTTGGAAGCCTGTCATCATTAAACACTTTTTAACCGCTACAGACTAGAAACATGTACCTGCGGGCTGCTGTAAAAGAGTGAAGCTGAGCATAGCACAGCTTGCTCTTTTGGCAGCCGGCCTGACACATATTTCTTTTACCAGCTATAGACTAGAAACACATACCAGCAGGCTACCATCATTAAACACTTTTTACCAGCTATGAATTGAAAACACATACCAGCGGGCTGCTGTAAAAGAGTGAAGCTGAGTGTAGCTCAGCTTTGTTCTTTTGGCATCCCGCCTGCCACACCCCACATGTGATCTTTATCCCTTGGAGTGACGGATCCAGCTGATTGGTAACTGGTTTGCAGATCAGGGGTGGTTGACGATAATGCTGGGTGCCTCGAGTACTACTCCAATAGGTCTGGAGATACTTTGGCTGTTGGAGTCGGGAAAGGTTTGGGGTACAGCTTGGGATGCCTGGCCAAGGTTTCCTTGCATGCCATCGGGCATGGTTGCAGTAGCCGTCAAAGCATATCACTTTAAAGTCAAGTTGAGGTTTTCAGGTACAGGCAGTAATGAACCGCCACCCTCTCAGAGCCCTCTACTGTGAACGCTTGGCCAATACCTTACTAGTACAAAGGGCAGTGAAAAGGGTGATGGGTAAAGTCAGTATAGACACAAGAGTGGCTGTTGGGTGCCCAGTAAAAAGGTGGTGGTGAAGGTTGGGTCTCTTAGGAGCAAAGACAAAATAATGACTGGCAGTGTCAAATAAAACAGGGATTAACTTTTCCTGGGGGTAGGTCTCTTCTAGCCACCTTTTGCCTGAGGGCTAGACTAGTGTTGGTTCTGTCTTGCTACATTGATTGAAGAGTTGAAAGACAGTGAAGCTGTTTGAGGCAAGCACAATCTACAAGTGGTAGAGTCCTTTGGGATAGTGCACCAAGGCCTAAATGAACACACTGTTTAGGAGCGATCCTTGCTTAGCGCAGCAACTCAGGGTGGTGGGTCTGATCCCCACAACCTCATCCACCAGTGGTCTGGCACCCTGAGGGTTCACCCAAGGTGGGTAACAATCAAAAACTAAACGATGAAGTTTACATTGTATCTTCATTTAATGTAATATCAGAGTAGATCTGGGGGTTGAGCTTTTGGGATACCTGAAGGCTTGATTGTTGAAAGCAGATGTTTATGAAATAGGGGTTGGTGACTTATTGCAGATGTTAGCTTTGGTACTACTGGTTGTATGAAATGGCCATCAGTTTTGAAAGATTATATTACTGGTGACAGGAATGGCTAATAAACATATATATTTATTATCGAAGTTCGATAAGTCTATAAAACTAGGCTCAATGCTAAAGAGAAACTGCCAGCCGGAAGCTCGCTTGGCTCCTACAAGCATTCCATAGTACCCACCTTGACTTGGACATTTTTAATGTTCCGGTCGGTGCGTGGATTCATAATCGACGTGAACAAATGCACGCTCAACTTCAGGGAGCTTTTCCAGCTTGTTCTAAGAAAAATCAGTGCCTGAAAGGTTATTAGGCTACCTGAAGAGTCTCTCCAATGTCATGGCTTTCGTGAAGAGGAGTATGTGGATCGAGGACTATATCTACTTCAACAAACACATTATTACCGACGTGGTACGCACGGCAGGTGTCGACTTGCACAATCCTTTCGTCGTGGGTGAATGCTAAAGTGTGATTAGGTAGAATGGCTTATTTAAATTACCAATGTAAGTAAGCCGATTAAGAAACGCAGGATCAGCTGAAACCCCGACTATGAGATCAATATGTTCAATAGCAGTTGACACCCACGACCGAAGAATGATGAGCGCCACGAGTAAACACCCAACAGGATCAATCCACCAGGCAAACCGATGCCCTTTGAAGATCAGTTACTGTATTTTAACAACGCTACCCAACAAAGACATAGAAAGACCGAATATGTTAACAATGATATCATTCCGATGGTCCAGTGCTAGGATATTTGCACTTGGATATTTGGACAGAGCAATGCAATAAATATATAGGAATATCTTGGAGCCTACCAAATAAGTATAATAAATCATCGCTGCTTACCCAAGGCAATCAAGACACACAAAATGGTAATGTAGTCCAGATCAAGGCTCACTTCATGGCTAATTAAAGATTTAATTCCTTCGACCTAAACCATCGTTAACATCGTCAACCCAACTGATTTGAAAATTACCATCAGCTGTACAGAGACGGTTGACATGAGCGACGAGAACACAATAATTCCAGCAGTCTCAAGACGAGATTTGCCCTACCACATGTCAATAGAGTATAGGCATGGTGACTACCGTCGGATACTTTGTGTGATTCTTGCTCTCGGCTGCCTTGGCCGCGAGCATTAGGATGACACTTGACAACAGATCCATGAAGGAATCAGCCATGGTGGCAAAGAGAGAGAGCGACCCAGATTTGACTGCAGCGTAGAGTTGCAATAAAAACAGGAGAACATTTGCAGCAACAGAGCCATAAATGGCGATTTTTAACTTAAAATTAAAAGGTTATACACACCCAACTTACCTTCAAGAGGTTTTCTGAATCATCTTCATCTAGGCCTATAGGGGCCAAAAGAGAGTCAATCAGCTCGTTTTGATTGACGTAAAAGGAATGGGCTTTGGATTTCCCACTGTCCTTGAGGGCTTTAAGTTCATCTTCGCTCTTCCTTTTGCCGTAAAGATGAAGGGGATCGCCTGTGCTAGGTCCAATGGTGATGGAGTATTCCGTCATGATTGGGCTTGACAGCAGAGGCTGTCTGGAAGTTCCTTCCATCTTGAACTACTTGCCAAAGTTAGTTCCATTTGAATGTTTATTAAAGCGAAAATAAAAATACGCAATATAAAAGATTCTTTAAACATTATGTTGTACTTCAAAGTTTACATGATTTAATAGTAGAGGCAATATTGTAGGTCACGATAATGGCTTTCTTGTGAGCTGAATAGGCGAGATTTCCATTTAAGTTCTTTACATGGTCACTCAGCCAAGGATTGAACTCGATGTATTACGTTAATATAGTCCCTTGAACAAGCATAAGCAGGCTCTAAATCACCACTTGACATGCTTCTGGTTTTATAGTGGTATTAGCTATTATATACATGAGTTGGTGTTATTTGTCTTTTTAACTTTCAGGCCATTCATAACTCATAATAACAGCATCTTGAATGAGATGACTTTGAATTTAATTTCTAGGTTCACACTTACCTAGAATTAGCTCAAGTGTGTAGCTTATTTACCAAATACCAAAACCTATTAAAAATAGTGCAGAAAAGGCTGCGCGCTAAGCACCATATTTCTACCATCAAAACAAGGCTAGCGTTGAATTTTAAAGGAATAAGCACCCAGATATTTCCCAAAAGCCTTAATGCAATTCCAAAGTAAGAGGCGAACATTCTAAAAATTGGATAATTTAAAAACAGACTGCTTGTTTAGATTTCCGATGCAAATAGTTGAATGGTCAAAAGGTAAGGAAGAACCTTGGTGCGATTCAACTCTGCCACAAAATGCCGTGTTGCACCTTTTACAGTGCCATTAAGGGCTTGAAAGTTAATTAAAAAGTATACCAGGGTTCTTGTAAATTATCTCAGCTAATATTAAATTTACTTTGGAAGCTACAACCATTAAGTTTAGTAATAACTCTAAATCACCCACGCAAAAAGGCTAACCCCCGGTTCACCTTCGCATTTAGTTCCTTTTAAGAAGATATAGTGAAAGCAAGAATAGCCTCATGATCAAGTCCCTTTTTAAATACAACCTATATTCTGAGTTGGTCATCCCTAACGCTTATAATTCAAATAGCAATTAACACTGAAAAAGCGGGGGGAATGGTGCACCTTACTTTTAAGTATTAGCGTTACAAGGTGGGTCTGAAAGCAATGCGGTAAGAGAAGGGCACCGAGGCTTAAAAGCAAGTGTAACAAGGATCACCACACTTAATAGCTCAGATGAAGCAAGGCTATGTAAACAAAGTTATGCAAACAAGGCTATGTAGATTTATGTTCCATTTAAGATTAATTTTGCTCGCTTAGCCCCCTTTAAACTTATCAATGCGGCACCGCCATAGCATTGAGATTGTGACTTAAAATAAGGCAGATCATGGCTATCGTCCCTTAATCAGCGAACTTTCTTCCAAAATGGGCAGTAAAAGCCCTTTATACAGATGTAGCTGCCTGTTTATAACATTGCTTTACAAACAACCCTAATCTTATCTAACCAAAGCCTCATCATTTAGCTTATCCAATGACAGACATAGGCCTCAACTACACTGGTTAAATGTTATCCAAATGGTCCACCACTTCTGTAAGCAAAGGTTCAGACATAAATCACAAAGTATTTACACTTGACTGTTTGGCTCATAACATCATAATGGCACGCTGTCCCATCAACAGCATTTCAATCCAATGTTTTCACCACAAGACATGTTTCAATTTAGAAAACAGCGGTTTGGAGCAAATAAATTCGAGCACTAGAGTGAAATGTTGATCGCTGAAGCACGATCGGTTTTCAGGAAGCTGATAGATCCCCACACCTTCCAAGCCGGATTGGGGAGCATGGATTCTGAACGGGATCGGCTCGGCCGGGTGGAATAGGCAAAGCATACTTTCCTAGATGGGGAACGATAGCTGGATCAAATCATCCTTACACGAGGTACCCAAATGCTGTAGCATTCACCGATATCTAAAGCTATAGATCATCATAACTCAATCCAAATAGTTCCTGCCATGTACAACTGAACACGATGATATAAATTTTAAATGCAAACACCGTTGGCATTGTGGTGTAAAGGAAGGGGTAAATCAAGGAAAACTGCTGCTCAAGAAAACATGCTACATAGGAAACAGTGGTGTTTTGATTACCCTTGGCCTCCAGATCTCAGCATATCTTATCATGTACAGCAATACTACAGGTTTTTACCAGGCTTTATCTACTGCTCAGGTTACAATACAATTCTGCCAGACCCACCTCTTGATTGTATACCAGCATATATCTCTCAGTAAATCAAATAACTGATTTATACATGTTCTTTAAGCCTAGCATTGTGCTGTAGCATCTTTGATTACTCTCTCTCAGGAAATCATTTCCCCCATGAAATAACTTGACTATCAAGTAGAAGGTAGCTCCAAGGCTTAATCTAGATATTATACTGCTGTAGAATCAGACCCAGTTTGAAACCTTGCAAGGGTTTCAAACCCAACTGTACTGCTAGCTATCTGAAATACAAGTTGGCTTTTATCCCCATTAAATCACTTCTCTGGAATTTCATCAACTTTAAACCAACTTCAGGATCTCATAGACATATTGCAAGCTTTAAGCCATATCTTTTTATTTCAATTGGACAAACTGAAGTGATAGGGATCCAAAACAAGTTGTTCAAATCACCCACCTTACCAGGAATTCTGAGCTCTACCGGCCAACCAGCCCATCATCCTCTCAGCCCAATAGGTAGACAAGGCATCAATGTCACCTGATCCATCAACCCTGACAGGACCATGGGTTTGATCATGTTGATGGATTCAGATAGATTGGAAGGCTCTAATGATAGCTCCCCTATTCCAAATCTGATCCAGATCAGCTGCCTAAGCCTGATCAGTTAACCCAGAATATAGTTGGACAGAGACCTGGCC
Organism: Entomophthora muscae; assembly: GCA_014839935.2. Lineage (NCBI taxonomy): Eukaryota > Fungi > Entomophthoromycota > Entomophthoromycetes > Entomophthorales > Entomophthoraceae > Entomophthora > Entomophthora muscae. The sequence continues at coordinate 200,634 of QTSX02005817.1, forward strand.
AAATCTAGTCCCAGAATATCCTACTCAATATATTGCTGCTATCTTGCCAATCTTTAGCAAGAGCTTGGTTTATTGTCTTGATTTTTAAAGACAATTATTCACCAGGACAATCACTTGCCCTATGGATTTGAACCCGTAATTTTTTGCTTGTAATTGATCTGCAGATTGGCCAACAAGGTTCTGCTGCAATACTACCCTTGGATCTCCACCCCATGCTGGAACAACATGGATGCATATCTCTGGGGGCTGAAACGGGCAGTCTGGGAAACAGATAGGCTGGCCACTAAGAGCTAGAAGCATCAGATGTCATTCTGGCAAGAGGGCTTCAACCCCCTATATAAAGACCTCTCCTTTGATAAAGAGGAGCAGACTATACACAAAGCTCTAGTAAGAAATAGAACTGTCCATTTCTACCTGCAGATCACTACTGAGCCATCCGCTAGTGGTACAACCTTTCTAAGCGCTCAACTCTGAACGTCAGTAATTGTGAAAAGTTTTGGTAGCCGCCTTTGCCGGTACTGGGCCCTTTGGATCAAGGATTCCCTTTTGTATACTCCCTCCTTTGAGCTAGACGCCACATTGCCAGCTTGCTGTACCTAGGCACCAATCTGCAGCAATGATCTGTCCTGATACAGATCCCCTATCAACAACAGCATGGATAGCCACCTTAACAAAAGCTCTCCTGAGATGATACATCTTGGCGCACCTGCAATGTCCCGCCTGGAAAGCATTTTGCAGGTGAGGACTGCTTTGGCTAAAATAATCATCAGATGCCTAGAAACAGGTAAATGTTGGTTAGGTCATTGATGTGTGTTGGTTGGAGCCAAGGTAGATGGGAGATCTAAGCCAGGAGAGGAGAGCAAGGTTGTCACGGCCCATACCAGAGTCTGGCTGGGCCTGGAAGGCCATGTACACAATTGGCACAATTCTGACTAGGTAGTTGACTGCAGTACCTAGGGGACACCAACTCCCAGTATGGGGTACAACCTGGTTGGCCAGCCCCAGTACTGTGATATAAACAAACCCCAACTTACTGAAGTTCTGAGAAGGAGGCGCGTTGGGCAGGGGGGAGTAATAGGAATCTCCTTCATAGTAGGCAGGATAGTCTCTTTAGCACAACTAGGAGGGAGATCCAGATGATGGGGATGGAAATACTCCAAGTCAAGAGCGTGGGGCTGATTGACTGAGGCAGCAGGAGTATAGCCAGGAGGGTACGGATAGACAAGTTTATATTGAGTAGAGAATTCACAAATAGATGCAAACAGAACAATTAAATTTGAGCAAAAATAGATAACTCCTGCAAGAAGATAATGATTTCTGGGCATAAACTTGTTTTATTTAAGATGTCAACAGCCAGGAAGGCTTTTCCTCCTCATTACTTATACTTACTGGTAATTTTGTGGCCTTTTTGCCACCAGAGATCTGATGGCATCAATTTTAGTTAAACTTACAATTTTGACTGGAATTTGTGTACTTGGGCCTGGAGGTGGATGCTCATTGGTTGGTATAACAGGAGCCTTGCTTGAGCTGCAGCAAGCCAAGGTGCCACTGATATTTATAGAACCTGCAAGCATTCAAGCGCCTGATCACGCAATTGAACAATTGTGTCCCCAATGCATTGTTTCCTGATAATTAAGAGGGCCAAAATTGTTAATGGAATTGAAGCCATGGATTTGAGGCTTGTGTGCCTCTCAAATCCTGGGCCATTCTCTAATTGAAAGGGGTTTTTTTGCTCTGGGAGACAGTTGGTAAAGGTTTCCAGGCTGCGGTAGTTTAACTTCTAAGAAGACCAGCTGGTTATCCAGGGCTTTCTGGGCCCTGGCATCATCCCCTATCATAGTTGAGCTTGGTGAGCACAACTCTTTATTCCAAGATTTGTATTCTTTCAGCAGAGTAGCAGTGTTCTCAAGGTTGGATTCTGGTTCCCAAGTATTCTCTTTATTGGGGTACCCTTTCTATTTGATCAGGAAATGGGGTTTTTGGTATCAGAGTCTGTGTCCCAGGATGGCTTTGACCTCATGTTCTGTGAAGCTTCCTACTTTGATGAGAGGGGGAGCTGTTCTCACTATCTGGTGCAGAAGAGAAATTCCTTTCTTTTTTGATAAAAGGGATTGGTGAAATAAATCATGAATCTTCCATCCGGGTGGGAAGTTCTAATTAGTACACTACAACACCAATATGCTGTAAGACTTTGTAAGGACCTGTTTGTCTGGGACTCAAGCTAGCACATGGGGCAGTGGTTTTGATATTCTTTGTGCTGAGGTACACAAGGTCTCTCACTTCAATTGGGGGGCCAGGGCTTTGTTTCTTGTTGGCAAAGTCCTTGTATACTTGTACTGCTACTCTAAGGTTCTGGGCACATTCTTCTTGGCATGTGTGGATGTTGCTGACCCAATCACGTCCATCTGGGTTGTCTGCTTTCTCTGTGGGAGCAACATCCCATGTGGTACTGAATCCGTAGTCGGCTTTGAAGGGGGACATACCAATGAAGCTGTGGTCTTGGTTGTTGTATGAAAACTGAGCCATTGGCAGGTGTGTTACCCAGTTGTTCTGTTCCAAGCTTACGTAGCATTGTAAGTATTGTTTGAGGACCTGGTTTACTCTCTTGGTCTGTCTGTTTCTCTGAGGATGATATGCTGTAGACAGCAATCTTTTTATTCCCAAGTTCTTTGGGATTTGGGCCCAAAACTTGGAGGTTCATTGAGGGCCTCTTTCTGAGACCACTTCTTGTGGGAGCCCATGGTTCATGAATACTCAGTTCCTGAATAGAGTGGATGTTTCCTTTGCAGTTACTTTGGTTGTTGTTGGTATGAAGTGAGCCATTTTGGTGAAACAGTCAGCAATTACAAAGATGGCATTGAATCCTTTTGAATTAGGTAGTTTCACAATGTAGTCCATGAATACTGACTTCCAAGGGCCTTCTGCAATCTGGAGGGGTTGTGGTAATCCTTCTGGCTTTCCTTGCTTAGGCTTGGTACGTCCACATGTCTCGCAACTGCTGAGGTATCCTTCAATATCTGGCTTCATCCTGGACCACATGTAGATTCTCTGGATTACTTTTAAAGTCTTTGTATGCTCAGGGTGTCCTGATATGGGGGAGTTGTGGTATTCCTTCAGTATCTCTAAGTGTAGTGGACCTTCTGGTATGTAGGTGCGTCTGTGTAGCTGTAGGGTTTTTTCATGTAAGGAGTAACCTGTTTGGTAGTATCAAGTGTTGATATCTTTCTTTAAGTCTTCCATGATGAAGATGCAGTGCTGTTCTACGGTCTGAGCTAGTTGAATCTCTTCTCTTCTACTGGCTAGCCCCAGGAATAGGAGCATTGGCTCAATAATGTTTGGGGACAGCAAGGATTTAGTGTTGAATTCTTCAATCTCTTTGGCACTAGGAAAAAGGTCTGCTCTTTGGCTTAGGGCATCAGGTACAATGTTGATATTGCCAGTTTTGTAGCTGATTGATAAGTTGTAATCTGCTAGGAATAGGGTCCATCTAGCTTGACGCTGATTTAGTTGTTGCGGTTTGAAGAAGTATCTCAGGTTCTTGTGATTGGTCATGATTCTCACTGGGTGGTTGGCGTCACACAAGTATCTTCTCCAATTTTTCAAGGACTGGATAATAGCAAGCATCTCTTTATTGTAGATGGGGTAGTTCAACTCAGGAAGAGTGAACTTCCTTGAGTAGTAAGCTACAGGGTGCAGCTTACTATCATGCCCCTCCTGAAGCAACACCCCAATGCAAAGTTGGAGGCATCTGTCTCCACAATGAAGGGTTTATTGTAAACTGACATTGCCAAGACAGGGGCAGAAACAAAGACGTTTTTTAGCAACTCAAAGGTGGATTTGGTGGTGTCATCCCACACAAAGGGGTGTTTCTCAGAGCTAAGGCAGGTCAAGGGCAAACAGATTGAAGAAAAATTTTAGACAGATTCCCAGCAGAAGTTTGCCAAGCCCAGGAAACTTCTGACCTCCTTACAGTTCTTAGGTTCAGGCCATGACTTCACATCCTCTATTTTGCTAGGTGTTATAGAAAATCCTCCTTCCAGTACATTGTATCCCAAGAATTCTACTTCTTGGAAAAACTCACATTTCTGGAGTTTAACAAATATTCTATGTTCCTTAAAGCGTTGTAGGACAGCTTGAAGGTGTTTGACATGTTCTTCAGGGGTGCAGCTGTAGATGAGGATTTAATCTAAGTAGGCTACACAACACTGATCCTTGAGCCCTCCTAAGAAACCGTCCACCATAGTTTGAAAGGTGCTGGGTGTGTTGCACAACCCAAACAGCATAGCCAAGTATTTTTAGAGGCCTTGTCTAGTCTTGAAGGTGGTCTTACATTTGTCACCAGGCCTGATCCAGATCTGGTTAAAGGCATCCCTCAAATCAAACTTTGAGAAGATGTTGACTCCTGAAAGCTGGTCTGAGAGATCTTCAGCATTGGGTAAAGGGTATCTGTTTTTTACGGTGATGCTGTTTAGGTCCTGGTAGTTGACGCAAGGACGTAGGTTGTCACCCTTCTTTTTAACAAACAATAAAGGAGATGAACAAGGGGATTTAGAGATGTGTATGTATCCCTTCTTCAACATCTTGTCCAAGTACTCTCTTAAGGAAACTTGTTCCTTCATGTTACAACTGTAGACTGATCCATGCTTTGGTTGGGCTTCTGGGAGGAGGTCAATGGTGTGGTCAAACTGACTGTGTTTAGACAAGGTGGTGGCTTCTTCTTCTGAAAAGACAGACTCCCAAGGCTTCAAACATTTTGGGATCTCAGCTTTACAAGATTCCATGGCAATTTTGTTTAGCTCATGGGTCTGCTGAGGGTTCAAGCAGGGAACCTCTAAGATTTGGCTCTCATGAGTGACAGTCACCTGATGTTTCTTATAGTCTAAGTTCAATTGGTGACCAACCCACCATTCAAACCCTATCACTACAGGTTTGGGAAGCTTTTTCATGACGTAGAATCTGGTGGGCAGGAGTTTCCCATTTAACTTCAGGGAGATAGACTCTTCACATTTGTGGGACATGTCTGTTGACTTGTTGCCCAAGGTTACCAGTTGGGAGTTTCCCTGGATTGGTACACCCAGTTCCTTGGCTAGGCTATGTTCTATGTAGTTGAGGGTTATCCCACTGTCTAGGAGGGCTACAGTGTTTACCTCATGACCATGGTAACATAAAATAGTGTCAATGATAGGATAAGACTTAGAAACGTTGTTTATTGCTGAAATAGTGGCTTCTTGAGTTCCATTGGAGCAGCTAGTGCAATTCTTAGATAGGTGGCCACTCTGGCGGCAATAGAAGCATAATACACTTCTGATGTGGTGTTGTTAATCTTCTGGGGTCATGTTCAAACAGGGCCTACTAGCGCCAGGGATTTGGTTGTTCTGGGGCTGGCCAGTGTGGTACCCTTGCGGTTGACTGAAGTCCATGCCTCTGGCAATAGCCAGGAGCTTGTCTTTGGGGAGGTTGTATTGGTGGTGTCTCATCAGGTTGGCGTGGTGTGGGTTCAGACCATTTCTGAAATGCAACCCTGATATGACATCATGAATCTCAGCGGCCTTTGTCAGGCGTAGGAACAATTGTATATAGGTTTTCAGATTGTCCCTTCTTTAGGTCAGGCAGATGAGCCCCATATAGGCTTGGATCTTGGCTCCAGCAGAGGTGGTTGCAGAGCTCATTCTCTCCAGGAATTGGTCATAGGAGAGTATGAGGTCTGGGTCTTTCTCTAGGCTAGTCAAGAAGGTTTCTCTGGTGTCATCCTTTAGTTGGGCAGCCATCATCATAAACTTCTGAGTGTTGTCTCTGAAGCTCTTGGGGTGGGCACAGAACAGGGTGTTTATCATGATCATTCCTTTTCTGAAACCAGCCAAGTACATTTTTGGCAGATTAGGAAGGTTTTTGGGTGCAGCAGTATTTTGGTTCAAGGTGGAGATTGTCACAGTCTGAACCTGGGATGGCTTAGCAACAACTCCTTTTTGGCTTTTTTTTGTTTCTTGTTTCTTGGTCATATAAATTCTTAGGTAGTAAGCTGAGATCAAAAATAAAAGCATACAAGATGCCCCTATAATCAAAGAAAAATAGGGGCCCAGGGTTACTAGTTTGGTTATGGTTGACATACTGTCACAGCCCATATCAGAGTTCAGCTGGACTCCCACAGGAGAGGCAGGCCAGGCCTGGAAGGCTGTGTACACAATAAACGCAATTCTGACCAGGTATTTGACTGCAGTAGCTAGGGGACACCAACTCCCAGTATGGGGCACAACCTGGTCAGCCAGTCCCAATACTGTGATATAAACAAACCCCAACTTACTGAAGTTCTGAGCAGGAGGCGCGTTGGGCATGAGGGGGAGTAATAGGAATCTCCTTCATAGTAGGCAGGATGATCTCTTTAGCACAACTAGGAGGGAGATCCAGATTATGGGGATGGAAATACTCTAAGTCAATAGTGTAGGGTGAATTGACTGAGGTAGCAGGAGTATAGCCAGGAGGGTACAAATAGGCAAGTTTATATTGAGTAGAGGATTCACAAATAGATGCAAACAGAACAATTAAATTTGAGCAAAAATAGATAACTCCTGCAAGAAGATAATGCTTTCTGGGCATAAACTTGTTTTATTTAAGATGTCAACAGCAAGGAGGGCTGTCTTCCTCACTAGATATACTTACTGGTAATTTTGTGGCCTTTTGTGCCACCAGAGATCTAATGGCATCAATTTTTATTTAAACTTACAATTTTGACTGGAATTTGTGTACTTGGGCTTGGAGGTGGATGCTCATTGGTTGGTATAACAGGAACCTTGTTTGGGCTGCAGCAAGCTGAGGTGCCACTGCTATTATAGAACCTGCAAGCATTCAAGCACCTGATCACACAACTGAACAACTGCATCCCCAATGTATTGTTTTCCAATAATTAAGAGGGCCAAAATTGTTAATGGAATTGAAGCCGTAGATTTGAGGCTTGTGTGTCTCTCAAATCCCTGGACATTCTTTAATTAAAAGGGGTTTTCTCTCTGGGAGACAGTTGGTAAAGGTTTCCAGGCTGTGGATAGTTTGACCTCTAAGAAGGCCAGCTGGTTGTCCAGGGCTTTCTGGGCCCTGAAAAAGGTGGCCTTTGATTCATGTGGTGGAATGGTAAGAAGGCCTTGACTAGCTGGAGATAGATGTGCTGAGTGTCAGTGATCCACTTATTGGGAATTCTTTCTCCAATTGAATGAAGTAGAGCTCCTAAGTTGAATTTAATCAGAGTGGAACCTACTGGAATTCCTATCATTAACATGTGTATAAGGTGACCAAATAGGCGGAATCTTCCCAAGAAGGGAGTGAAGTAATTGAGGAGATAATAGACACTGGTGTACCCTAGACCAACCAGGGGGCCTTGGGGTGGATGATAGGTGGGAACTGATCTGTTTCAAAGTAAGGTGCATGTTGTTGAAACAGACCAAAACGATACCAAATTGAGTCTTCAGATTTTTCAGTAGGAGTTGGTTCAGGGCTTTCAAAGTTCAAATTTGCTTGCCCATAACTGATTAACACACAAAAAATCCATACAAGAAAGATGAACTTCATGCTTTTGGGGGGAATCCTTTAGAATCTTTTAATCAAGTGTTTTAGAGTTGAAAATATAGATTTATTGATTGATAGGAATAAAAAAAATTGTTGGAGCAATTTAGAAGGGAAGATTTTGCCAGTTTAAATACTGAGCTCAAGTGATCAAGGGAACATTGTGGTTACCAGGTGGTCCTGCAAGAGTGAACTGAGAAATATTGCCTTGCAGAGCTGCAGCAGGCTGCAGCCTGCAATGCAAGAAGAGTCAGGTTGGAGTATTGCATTGCAGTATTGTGCTTCACTATGGTTGGTGATGCTTTCTGGGGTTGGATGTGAGGTACTTCTCTGGCTTGGTTGGTTTGTTGTCTTTGATTGGCCTCCCAGGTCCCCACATATCTGTTTTGGATGATTTCTGCATTTAATTTCAACTTGATTGGTTGGTTTATATTGACTGGAGCCAATTTTATATGCTGAATCTGTGTTTCTGTTGTTGTTATTATTGTCTGAAGCCTTGAAATTCAAAGTTAAAGTAGAATTTATGTGTTGATTACTGTTTTTAAGCTTGCTTTTGATTTTGCATTTGGAATTGGTTAATACACATTCATTGATCAATTTCAAATGTGTTTTTGCATTGATTAAATTAATGGATTTGGTTTCTACTTTGTTTTCTAAATTAGCATTAAAAAATGCAGCTTCTGGGTTATCCATTATTTTAAAACAATATAAGTCTGTTTCCAAATGTGTGTTAGGGATGGAATCCCTTACACTGAGTTAGCACTGAGATACTAGTACCAACTTCAGGGGGCATGTCATTAGATAGTTTTACATAGACTGGGACAAGGTTTATTTTTCATGTCTCCCTAGTATCTTTGAGGAGGTCTTAACGTTGCTGGGCAAGAATAGATACACCCAGAACCATCATCAGAGTGGCTGTACAGAGAAACAACTTCAGAACTTGATGATTTGGAGGTCTCTGGGAAGTGAATTTGGTTACTTCACGCCTGAAAGCTAAAGCTAACCACTTGTATAGGTAAAAACAGATGTAATGCATAATTTATGCTAGCTTCTGATGCCTTAAATTGTAGGTCACTGATGGGGGTTCAAATCTAGGTGAACCTGCTTGTGGAGACTTAATTCCTGAGTCTGAGGTGTTTACTGATGGGGACTACCAAATGGAAGCCAGGATGGAAGTCATCTGTAAGGGCTTGATAATTTGTTTGATTGCTATGCAAGATGCTTTGCTATGAGAAGATATATGGAACAGTTTGGGGGAAATGTTGGAGAAGGTGTTCCAGCCTTTCTCCGAATTGATTTGCTGAGGTAGCAGAAGTTGGAATGCTTTGCCTTGGTTTTTTTGCAGTAGCAAAATCAAGGAGTGATTTGAGGAAATTGCAGGTAATAGGTTTTCTTATTAGGTTTTTATAATAGATGAAGGTATTTTGCTGTGAGAGCAGGATACAAAGCCATTCTGGTGGGACATTTTCCCTGGATTTTACCATGAGAGTAAAGATCTGGGCAAAATGTTGAAGAAAATCAAGGAGAAAATTTTGAATAGTATTCTACTATTTAAATTGGTTAAAGTTGAATGCAGGAGAGACTGGTGCTGGAACAGGGAACCAGTTAATACTTTGTGCCAAAGTGTTAATGTTTTGAGCAGTTTAAGCGTTGGAAATGAATTCCCTAGTTGGATTGAAGTGGATCTTCAGTAATGGTGTAGTTTTTAACACTGCAATCATTGGTTGAGTTGAGGGCATGTTTTCTGATGAATATTATTTGCTGAAAGCCAAAAGCTTAAAGTATAAGCAAGAAAACAGTGAATCAAAACTTTAAGCTTTTGAGAAAGTAAGTGTTTAAGCTTATTTTATTATATAAAAAGGGAGCACCAATAATTTAAGTTTTTTAAGAAAGCCATTCTGAAGGGGAAAACAGTTGCAACAAGGCACTATAAGTAGGAGGTTGGCTGAAAAGTTGACAGGGTCTTTTGGAAATCTTTTGATTGTGAGTGAAATTGGTGTTGAGAACTTGATCTGCAACTTGATGGTTATACATTTGGTTAGTTTTTAGTAACCAGATGTCTTCTAAAGCATCAATAAGTTCTTTCTAAAGAAAGAGCTGGTCAAAAAGACTCCATAATGGTGGCAAATCATAAGGTTTCTAAGAAAAACTTATTTCTGTTAATAAAGACTATCTTGACCCTTATTCTCTCTTTTTTTGAAAGAAAACTTTCTTAGTGATAGTGATTCTTGAGCTAGTCAAGAGAATCAGAAGAGGAAGAACTTTAGTCTGTTTACTCATAGAAAACTCCTGGTTGATAATGAGTAAAGTGGTGTAAATAACCTTAATATCTAGGTTGTTGTGCTGAAAATTAACATGAAAACGTCTCTCTAGATGATAGAGCTTTTTGGTAGCCCATGCATTGCTGTAAAATATGTTTTCCCTAGTTATAAATTACCAATAATGATTGGGGCATGGTGAATCCCTTTTGAAGTGTTAATATAATTCACTTTTGATCTTTCCATAGAACAAGTACCCCTGAGAATATCACCCCAACTCAGCCAGTCTCTGGCTTTAACCCAGGACACACCTTGGTGACCTCCTAGGAGCATCAATGCCACAAGGAGGCTAAACTAACTAAATTCAGCCTTCATCCTGGGGAGGCAAAGCACCAGGATGCTACCCAGTGGTTTCAGGACTGATAATTTAAGTGACAATCAATATTTTCTATTTTGTTGATATTTATGCCAAGACTTCTGTTTTGATTATTTGTTTCTACTTTACCATATGTGGTTGCATATATTTCCGTAAATATTGAACTATTTCAGCCCAAACTGATGTCAGCCAAAAGCCCATGATTCTAGCCTTTGTAATTCTACCCTGAAAATATATTTTTTATTTGAATTTATGATTTAATCTTGCTTAAACATAATTCTCCTATCATCTTGTTTTCTTGGAATTGGGTATAAAAACCTCCACTGTTCTATTATTCTAATCAATTCAATATCCTCCTGTTTAGGCTCATCAATAAAACCATTATCTCAATTCTAGCTTTATCTTTTATATTCTTGGAAAAAAGGTAATTTATTGATAATAGTTGAGCACAGACTTTAATAAAACTGCATCTTCTGTTGAAAAATTCAGAAGTCTTACAAGTAGACAACTGGGATAGCTTGCCAAAAAGGGGACCAAGGTGAGGAGGGCAAGCTGATCTGGGGGAAGAATTAATTTAGGACCATTAGTATCATCTCAAACAGCAACCAAGGGGCACAGCTATAAGGGCTAAGATTCTTATATAGATTCTCTAATTCCAGAGGAGGCTTAGGAGGCTGAGGGGTGGAAAACAGAACAACACTGTTGAGGGACATGAGAGAGAGAACAGGGGGAGGACCCAAAGGGAAGTTCTCTGAAGTAAAGGCCTGTACCAAGTGAGACTCACACTGGATAAGTCCCTGAGAGTAGTAAGGGAGATCTCTCCAACCACTCACTGAGACCTGAGATTTGGAGGGTAAAACTTGTATGAAAGAAGACAAACTGTTATGATTAAGTAGTGGGCAGCACTATTCAAGGAAAAGTAATGTGGATAAAGTAAAAAAATTGTGAGATGCTTGAAGAGAACCAATCCAAATTGGGAAAAAGGCAAGAGCATTCAGTAAGCCCTAATTGTATAACAGAAAATGGAGGTCAAAATTAAAGCCATTAAATTTATTATAAGGGTAAAATCAGAATAATAATTTGAAGTGGATGAGATATAAAGGGTGGGTCAAGGGACAGCCAAAGAGTCTGTTGCTAACTGGAATATAGCAGTAGCAAAATTATCAAACACTGGGATCAGAAGGCCTAAATGTTCAAACATTTTAAAAATAACTTTTTTATTTTACAATGTGAGTAAAGTATCTAGAAACAAGTTTCTAGAGTGGAATGGGGAAAGTTTTAAGAGAGTTTAGGATGGTGGTGGCAGGGCTTCTAACACTTCTGATTGAGTGAGTAGAAAATTTTCAGTAATTGGTGGGCATGCACTGAAATTTGGCTTGATGTCATCATAATTTAAAGAATTTCAGTAGTCAGTGGACCAAGCGCTACTCTCTTTAAATAATATATTCTGTGTAATTTTCTTATTATAATTAATTGGCGCAAAGCAGGGTAGGTCCAGATTTTTGAGGGCTATCTGAGCAACTCCATCTTTAACCTATTTTTCCAATAACAATATTTAAATAAGTCATTATGGTTAAGGGGTTGGTTGAAGTTCTTTGCCAGTTTCTTTTCTTCTGTGAACATATAATCTCTTTTATTTGGTATCCTACAATAACACAAATCATCTCATAGATCTGGGTTGGTCAAGTGCAAAAGCAATATTTCTGGAAAGACAGTGAATGTTGTGAATTTCATTCACAGAACAAGCCTATTTGAATTCTCTGATAAATTTCACTCAATTAAGACTTCACAGCTGGTTGCAAATTATAAAGAAACCAAAAGAATCAGTGGTAATTTACTGAGAATTCAGAATTTATTATCACTGAAGTGAAGAGAAAGCCGCTGATATTACAGGAATTGTCAGGGATCCAGCCTGTGGGGGGTTCCTGAGAACTTGCAGGTGGACAGCCTGCAGGCCCAGCAGGGAGAGCCCACCACAAGATTGGAGCTAACTTTACAATATAAGATAATGATTTGCCCAGGAGGGCCCAAGGTCCGCTGGCAGGTGCCATAGAATCTATCAAGCCAGTAAGAGTGATGTACATCACCCTGAATATTTGAGTGGAGGTGGATTCATTGGCAGCAACAGATTCTTGCGGGTGTTTGGGCCGCAGGGTGAGAGGCAGAGTCATGGGGACCAAATACACTGGCAGGTAGTTGTATTTGTTGCGGAATAGCAGGGGAGGAATAGTGATCTTGTGGCCTTCCCTGTATACAGTTTTGGTCTCTCTATTTCTTGCCTCTTGGTTGTAGATTAGGATTCCCTCTAGGGTGAACTTTGAATATGCAGGATTGGGTGAGTACTTGTTGAAATGTAAAGGCTGTAGAGGACTCCTGGTGGACAGTAAAACTTGGGTGGTTGGTCTGTGGTTTCTTGGGATTGTAGGGTATGGGGTGCAGAACTGTGGGAGGTAGACTGTAGATGAAATAGAGCTAAAATCAAATATGAAATAACCTGGTTGAACCAAAGGTTCATGTCACTTTATTGCAAGAATGGCAATGGGCATCTTCCTGGCGGTCCAGGGTATAAGTATGCTCATCTGTCATGGGAAAACTTTTAAAAATTTCTCTGGCCCGGGTGGTACCATTTACCTGGTCTTTCCAGTCTTTGATGGCATTCATTGCGGGAGTTAAATCATTGGCTGGTTTGAACTGAGAATACTCCAATTTTCTTGTTGGGCTGTGGGGTTGGTTATTTCTGGGCGGCCTGCATTTATTGGGAAGTTTCTCTATTTCCTTTCCTGTGGAGGCCTGAGTTATTTTGGGTTCTATGGCTGGGCCTGCCCGCTGATTGGTTGCGTTAACAGGAACCTTTAGTGTAGGAGTTGTTGATGTAGATGATTTCAATTCATCCAGCTTTAAGGGGGTTTCTGAAGTCAAGATCTGCTCTGGCTTGAGCCCAAAAATCTGCAGGCAGCCAGGCAGCTGGTCCTGCAGGCTGACAGCCCGCGGGGTTTCAGGGTTTGAGTCCCGTAGTTGAGGCTTTTCAGTAATCATGGTCAGTAGGAGTTTGTCACTTGTGACAGGAATAAACTAGGTGGCCTTGACATGAAGCAGGAGCAACTTTGAAGTTGTAAACAGTTCAAACCTGTTTAAAGTAAGCTTTATAGTAATTTTTTATGCTGATGATCATTTTAATTTTAGAGTTTAAACTCATATTTGAACTTGAAATAGATAAAATAAGTGTCAAGTATATACTTATTGAAAGTATATGAAACAAGATAAAGGGGGGAATTAAAAAGAAAATGATATTTTATTGATATGAGTTTAGAGTACTATATAGTATCATGAGAAGCCACATGCTGTCCATGTACATCATGGCAGTCATAGAGCTTGTCCAAGTAGTGTTCCACTTAGAACTCAAAAGGTTTGATCCCCTTATTAGATGAGCAATTGATAAGAGTGCCACCAACTTAATGATTAGTCAAAAAATTCACTTAGGAAATTACTTTTTTAAGATAAAGTAATCAAAGATGCTGTGACACTAAGAAATTTTGGTTTAGATTGACTTTTTTGATTATTCTTGCAGATTTAAAAACTACTGTATAAAGTATTAACATCAATTACAATAAGAATCACAACAATGATTCTTATACATAATACTGTTGATCTTTATCCTGATCACTGCTATGTGATACATCCTGTGATACAATGACACCTTTGCACAGTATAAAAATCCTTTATTTTCTTATTAAATATCACATTCTCCCAAGTTTTAGTTATGCCCTCATTTTTGACTATAGTCTTATCTAACTCCAAATAATAGACTATAATTACTTCAGTTGCAACAAATAGACAATAAAGTAGTTTTCAAACCTGTTGAGATAAATGTATATTAGTCAGTTTAGAACGCATAGACTCAGTCACAAAACAAATTTCAACTGGAACCAGTTGAAGTTTATTTACTCAATTTGCTTTCATTTATCTAGGGCCAGAAAAAAAATAGTCAATCAATCAACAAAAATAGAGTCAAATACTGAATTCTGAAAATGAGATAGCAAACGCATGGAACTCAAATTCATAACGCATGCAATCCAGTCACTTGCTGAAGCATTCTATATCAAATTTGATTATGAGTGTGTGGCAAATATTATACAAACAGAGAAGGCATGAGGTTCAGTCACAAAAGTGATGAACTCAAACACAAAACAACTCATTTTTTGAAAATATTGATTATTTTTGGGACTCAAATTGGAAATAGTGGATTTCAGGAGTGAATCCACCAAAATCTATTCAGAGAACTAAAGCATTACTGTAAATTCAGAACCTAAACGTAAAAATGCGGGATTGTCAAATCCTTGGTCCAAATTTCAAATCACTTTTGTGGGATGGCCTTTTTTAATTAAATTGAATTCTTTGAGTATTTATTTGAATATTTGAAAATGCAGAAACTCATAGACACTTTGTAAAGTTCAAGTCAAACTGCATATTTTCAATGGACAAAATGAATTAACTGGAATCAATTTTGAAGCGTTCAAATCCATCAACCATTTTCATTAAGTTTACTATGTTTTTTGGAATTGCAGGATTGTCAAATCCAAGAACCAAATTTCAAATCACTTTTGAATGGCACTAGTAAACTCAGATATTAATTTCAGAAACTGGAATCCAAATTGAATGTACAATAAGCATACTAGGAAACACCAACCCAAATCAAGAAGCTCCATCACAACTAAAAGCAAACTAAAAATTCAATCTCAATAACCATGTTTAGACATAAAAAGTGATTAAGCTTTAAAATTATCCAAACCCAAAAAGTATACAATATTAGTCACTTAAAATCATGGATATAGAAATTCTGTTACTATTCAAGGCTAAATCAAGAGAAAATAACTACCTGCAAATAAACCAATAAATCCAAATAGATACATAATTAATCTAAAATATATTTTTTATTTTATTTTTATGGACTGTCAATCACATTTTCAACCAGCTCCTGCACCAGCCTGTGGGGCAGCCTGTCCACGAGGGCATCCCAGAGGGTCCAAGAACAGACCCAGAACCCAACTCAAGGGGAGTCATGCTGGCACACAGGCCTCCCAAGATGTTAGCGCCAGCCAAACACCTCCCACATCTCAATCTAGGAACAGTAGCCTCAATCCAAGACAGAAGCCGCTCTCAAGGCCTGCAACCAAAGTCTCCTATACAAAGGTCATTGGGAATAATGAGGTTACATACACCTCCACTGTGTACCCAGTTGTCACCCGGCCCCGCACTCTTGATCCAAGAGTTGCTACTTCCTGCCCTGTGTCTTTGATACCTCATATGAGCCATTGGCTACCACCAAAGAGCCATATGTGCCTGTGTCTTATGCCATCATTGATGGCGCCAGCGCAACCAAGCGTGATCCCACCTTTTACACAAAGGTCCCCATCCCCTATGTTGAGCCTGCTAGCCAGAATGTTGTGGTACCTGCCAAGGGCCAGCGTCAGTTGATGAATAGTGAGCGTGAAGCTCTCCTCACCTGCTTGAACAGAGGAGTGGCAGTTTGGGATATTGCGTCACAATTTGGTGTCACAACCAGATACATTGGCAACATTAACACCAAATATGGCAACACCAGGCAAATTGCAAAATCTGCCATGGCTAAGCGGCACCACAGCCTACTTCAGCCCACCCATCTCAAGGCAATCAAGCAGTTTATTACCAAGGATTGCCAGCTGGACTCACTTGCTGTCCAACTAATGCTTGCCACAGATTTTGGGCTTTCTGTTTCCAAAACCCTTGTATACAAAGCAATGGTCGAATTGGGATTCTTGTGGAAGGTACTTGGAGTTTCTCCGTACAACAGAAATAATGAAAAGAACATTGAGGATTGACGCATTTATTCTGAGACATATCTGGCCCTAAAGGAGACTGGGAATGTCCAGTTCTTCTACATTGACAAAATTTTGTTTTTCTTCTCACTCAGGTCTAGGCATGGGTGGATCAAGAAGGGTTCCAAGGACGGCATAGCCCATTGTGCAGCTGTCCGTTCCCAGACCTATTTGATGGTTATTCTTCTTGTTCCTCACAGTTTAGACCAGTATCAGATGATCAAGGGCTTCCACAATAGTAGGATCTTTCTCAATTTTCTGAGTTGTCAAGGAGTATCTCCGGATCAATTATTGCAGTACAACCAGCATTGTTGTGTTGGATAATGTCAGGCTCTACAAAGTGGATCTGGTTGTGTCTGAGTTTCCACCCATTGACAAGAATAGCCATTCCTCCAACCACTGCCTTGCTGATTGTCCAATGAGACTCATCTTCCTCCTTCCATACTCTCTATTCCTTAACCCAATTGAGGAGGTCTTTGGGTGGATCAAGAATAAGGTGAAGAAAGGCCTCCCTCAGGACACCAAGGATCTCTTCAACATCCTTGAGGTCAGTCAATTTGCAATGCCACCCAATATGGTGGCGGCTTTTTACAAGCACTCAGAATCCTTCCTCCCCAAAGCCCTGGCCTCTAAGCCAATCAGATAAATGAACGCTCTGGGTTGTATTTGTTTTTATTTTTATTTATTTTGTTTTTATTAGGACTCAAAAATTATTATTTATATATAATAACATGATGTTTGATTGTATTATAGACATATAAGAATACGTAGAAAAGGTAAGTAAAATTAATTATACTAGGTAAGAGGACATATATTTTTATTATAATGCATTGAATATTGTATTGACTGTGTGCTAACAAATAAATAAATTAAAAAAGATAGAAATAGATTAATTTTATTTAAACAATTGTGAATCCTTGATGGTACTTTGGCTTTTTTAAGCCACAAATTGGACCTTGCAGACATCATCTGATCCTTATTATTCCAGTGCCACTATAGCCACACAACATGAAAACCAATGATTTTCATGTATTGCTTACTAATTAGTACTTAGGATGCGGGTCAAGCATATCAAATATATTTATCAAATCATATTACAAGGGAAAGGTATTTTGAGTTCTAAACAATCACTTGTTTATAATATAAGTGGAACAGGCTGCATGATGCAGATAAATTCAATTCTTGTTGTTTATCTACATAATAAATGAGCCGGTACTCAAAGAGCCTTTAAATAAAAACATTTTTAATTATTTTGTATTATTTGACGTGTTTGCAACTATAACTAATGTCCTATAATATATTTAGATATATTGCTAGTATAATTTAAATATTATAATTTTAATATTCAAATTTTAATATTAAAATTATAATTATAAATCTTAAAATTTATCTATTGAGTTTAAATATTAAAATTTAAATATTTTTATTTAATTGTGAATTATTTAATATTGAAATATTTAATATTAAAATTTTAATAATTAAAATAAAAAAAATCAATTTTAAGTTGCAAGGGAAAATGATTTATTGGGGGATGAAAATTGCAAAGGGGTATGTGATTATTCTGGGGTATTATTCCCCAAAATTATATTTTCTGCTAATGTGTCCAGTTGGGACCACATACTCTTCTGTATGTGGTGGACAACTCTGGCGCCAATTGCTAGAGGGGTGGCGCTCAACACCCTGGTGGTGGCTGAGCGTCTTATAAAAGGCAATATCAAAAGCAAATTAGCAAGGAGCTGGTTCTCTGGAGGTATTGTGTACCTGTACAACAAAGCTAACGTAAAACAGTCATATAGGACATGCTCTATGGTTTGGTAGCCCTGCTGTGTCTTCATTTATCCAGTGCCAGCCAGCAGACGTCCATTTGAAGGGGGACATCCTCCAGCTTCTTCATGTTGGCCTTCATAATGCAGTGTAGTACTACCCCAAGGTAAACAGCAAGATGCAGTTGCTGTGAGGTATATATTTCCCCCAAATAAGCAGAATTTCTTGTAGATTATAATTAATTGATTTGTATAGGCTGTGTTTGAAAATTGAGTAAAGGAGAGTCAGGCATTATGGAGGCATCTGCAACTCACACCTCTGTGAACAATATGAATAAAGGTTTCATCTTATTGACTAAAAATGCATTGCCTGTTTGATTTGATATTTATTTCATTAAATTATTAAATATTGCGGCTTTGATGTTTTCTTGTGGAACTTGAAATTGACTTTTTTTCAGGTTTATTTCATGTGTTCATAGTTGAAAATGGAAAAAGTTCAAAGCATTCAAATATATATTTGTCAAAATTCATGTTGAAATTTATTTGGATATCCATCATTCCTTTGAAGTTGATACTTGCGCCTACTTCATAGGCTTCTCTGTCCCAGGTTGAGCTTCCTTCTGGTGCTTTGAATTTTCTATTCATTACATCTTTTGTTGCATATTGATTGATGTTATTTTGTACTATTTTATTTATTTATTTGATTTTTATTTATTTGTTTTACAGGGGCTACCAGTGATTGGTAACCCCCGTAGAACCAACTCAGCGTAAAAGCCGCCACTTCCGCAACCTTGTCCCCCTCCCTAGTTATAACTAAAGTAAATACAATTAAAACATAAAAAGACTTACTGATTGTTTCCCCTGCAGCCCCCTCAGCCACAGGCGCCCCTTCAGCAAACTTCATGAGTGTTGGCTGCTCTTAATTTGTTTTCTGGGTTTGATTTTCCTTATTTTCTGTGTTACTTGTGTTTTCTCTTGATTTTCATTAGTTGGATTTTCTTTGTTTTTTTAGGCGCTCCTGCTTCTTGATTGTGTTTTGTTTTCATCTGTTTCCATTTGATTATTTCCCTCTTCATTAGTGTTTATTTCCTTCAGGATTTCAGTTCCTTCAATCAGTTTAATCTTCTTATTGTTTTCACTGGCCCCTTGCCAGAACTCCCACAAGTTTTAGGCCATGTTGTTGAACTTCAGACTTGATAGGATTGTTCCCTGTAGATTGAGCAACACTTCTTTGTTCTTTTTGTCTATAATATTTCCTAGTTTATTCAGAGCATCTTCTTTTGACTGGATTAGTGTCAGGAATATTCCTGATACTTACAGTTGTGTAATCAATAAACTGTCACCTGCTGTCAACGTGAAGGCGCCCACCACCACCAAGCAGACGTCCGCCGTCAACGTGCAGACATCTGCTGCCATAAAGCAGATACACACTGCCACCATGCGGAAGCCTGCCACAACCAAGCGGTCACCTGCTGTCAGCATGCAGGCACCCGCCACCACCAAGAAGACATCCACCTCCACTGTGCGGGCCCCCACTGTCCACATGCAGAATCCTGTCATAACCAAGCTGTTGCCTGCTGTCAACTTACAGGCACCCACTGCCACCAAGCAGATGTCCACCACCACCGTGCAGGCCCCCGCCGCCATCACGCAGAAGCCTGTCACAACCAAGCTGCCGCCCGCCGTCAACGTACAGGCACCCACCGCCACCAAGAAGATGTTCACTTCCACTGTGCAGGCCCCTGCTGCCTCCACACAGAAGCCTGCCACTACCAAGCTATTGCATGCTGCCAACATGCAGACGCTTGCCGCCATTAAGCAGATGCCCACCGCCACTGCACAGGCGCCCATCACTCTTGCCAGTCCCACCTGCAAGCCATCCTGAAACCAGGCACCCATGGGCCAGCCTGCCACCTGCCAGCCTTTGCCCTCACATGCCAGCAGGCCAGTCCCCATCCACTCCTTTGGGAAATAGCCAGATTGGGAAATCAGGAAAGGCAATTTTCCCAAAGCCAAACTTGAGAGGAACTACTGTTCAATTTGGGAGCCTACCAAATGAGGAATGGACTGACAGGCTATCCAACAATGGAAATCATGCACCAAATTTAGTAAATGAATTTGGATGCATGAAGAAGGCCAAACTTGCACTATGCCAATTCCAACTTGGATCCAGCCAAACCTTCTCAATTGCCAGCCGCCCAAGCCAATCCAGAAAAGGGAATATCATATGCAACTCAGACTCTTGGCTCCCCAATGCTATGCCTTCCAATAATCATGCCTTGCAGGTCCACTAGTATAAATAAAGACAAACCCCTCACTGATAGTTTGTGCTATCATTGAGTGAATATCCTCCTCAATATTATCACATTAATCAATCCTTTACCCAGGCTAAGCAAGTAACCTTACTAAACCCGTTACCCCTCCCCAAGTCAGAAGATGAACTACATCATCTTCACAGCTGTCTTGACAGCTTACCTTGGAATAGGGGGCCACCAGCCAACCAATGCTCAGTTTATTCCTGAACCACAGGGACCAAAAGGGATATTGTACAATGAGCCAGCTCATCTCAAATCAATGGTTTTGAACCTGTGGACACCTCTGGCGTCATCTCGCCCAACTCCTACCTTGGCTACTTATGTGATTCCCACAGCTACACTACTGTACCTTGCCATCAGCCTTAGACAATGCAACATCCTTTCCAAAGCCTTCCGTCAGGCAGTCAATTTCTATCCAATTGTCTACGCCTTGAACAGCTTTGAGCCGCCAAACCTGCCATCTTATGTTATCAAAGTTTTACTCTCAATACTTGGGTATTACAATTAGTGGCTAGCCCTTGTTACCCAGCTTTCCTGTTACTATTTCCCTGATATTTTTTTCTATTTCAACAACATTTTGCAGGTGTGCTTCTAATTTGTTTATCAAGTTATAGATATTTGAAATTTTGTTTGAAGTGCATCAAAAAACTGGTTTTTATAGTACTACATTCAACGCATGAATATTTTCATCCTCATTAATAAATTAAAGACCATAAATGTAAATATTGCATTAGAATATTGCAATTAGATGTCAACTCTTGATATTTTGGTATTATTTGCATAACCAATTCATTTTGTTTAATAAAATTTATTGTAAACAAGGCCTTTTTTATTATAATTTATTGAAATTTAATGTGTTTATATTAGAGAGCCATTAACGCTTAGTATAATATTGATACATAGTGCATTTTACAGCCTGTATATTTACCTATTGGTAATAATTCTGTAAACTTTTTAGTTAGATTTTGCAAGGTAATAATGATTTAATGTGTTATTAAATTACTATTTATTCCATTTTCTGATTTTCTTTGCTGGGTTTTATTTTTTATTTACCTGTTTGTTTCCCCACCAGAAAAAATATTT
This sequence comes from Entomophthora muscae, assembly GCA_014839935.2. Classification (NCBI taxonomy): domain Eukaryota; kingdom Fungi; phylum Entomophthoromycota; class Entomophthoromycetes; order Entomophthorales; family Entomophthoraceae; genus Entomophthora; species Entomophthora muscae. Next base: position 221,835 of record QTSX02005817.1, read on the forward strand.
CCCCCCGGTGGGGGGGGGGGTATATTTTTTCCCCCTTTGGGGGAAACAACAAACAAAAAAAAAAAAAAAAAACAACAAACAACAAAAAAAAAAAAAAAAAATAAAAAAAAAAAAAAAAAAAAAAAAACCATTATTACCTTGCAAAATCTAACTAAAAAGTTTATAGAATTATTACTAATAGGTAAATATACAGGCTGTAAAATACACTATGTATCAATATTTGTACTAAGTGTTAATGGCTCTCTAATATAAACACATTCCATTTCATTAAATCATAATGAAAAAGACCAAGTTTATAATGGATTTTATTAAAAAATGCATTGAGTTATGCACATAATATCAAGAGTTAATGTCTATTTGCAATATTCTAATGCAATATTTATGTTTATTGTCTTTAATTTATTAATAATGATGAAAAATATGTATGCTAATAATTTAAACTATTTGTAAAATGTACAGCATTGTATTAATTATGGGAAATGTTGATAATTTAAAAAGAAAATATCATTAATTATGAATTGAAAGAGAGATATTAATTTTAATAAGTTGTCACAAAGAAAAGATTTATTTACTAATCAAAGGACGGGAAGGGGAGAGAATGGGCGGAATGAACATCACCTTCATCTACACCTGTGAAAGAGACAGCATCAGAGATAGTGGGGGGATTGGTAGTGGCTTGGGAGTCAGGGTTGGAAGGCAGGTGGCTTGATGGGAGGGTTGGGGAGGCAGGGTTTGTTGACTGGGAAGGGGCAGCAAGAGTGATTTGCTTCAATTGCTCAAATTCTTCTTCTGTCACATATACTGGCTTGACAAAATGGATGAACTGGCGTGGGGGAAGGCAGGGGTCCTTTCTGGACTTATCACTATCACTTGCATAGAAGATGGCAAGATCAAATAAGTCCTGGACAGACATGAAAGGCAAAAGCTCATACCCCTTATCAATTTGGGTGCATAGTTTGTTGTAGGTGGCAGGCTTTAGGCGCCTGAGGGCGGAACCAAAATTATAGAGACATACATCTGAAAGATGCATGTTGGTGTGGTCAATGGGGTAGGACCAACAGGTATGCCCTGCAGCCCTGATTTCTTGGGTTGCTCATTCCCGCTGCTCTATCTCAGCACTCAGTACAACTGTGTGCACAGCGTTTTGTGTGGCTCACTCCTCCAGCATAGCCTTGAGCTCTGTCTGGTAGGCATACCCATCTGTGGTGTTTGATATTGCCAAGTAATAATTGACGCCCAATGGGGAAACTGCCAATAAAACCCCAACAAAAAATACAAGATTGGGCCGCGCTTGTACACGTCAGACTGGATACACTTCTCTCCAAAGCCTTGGATACTGGCTAAGATCTTAGCGTATGATAGGAAGATGACATAATTACGGGCCCTCATTGCCCTTCATTTTATAAAATTAATGATGATTGCATTATAGGGGTCAGTATCCACCAAACTGGGGCCACCAAGAGCCTGATTGGATAGAATTCTGGCAGCAACCACTACTCTGTGCATCTAAAAATTCACCATTCTTTTGTTGGTGAAGATGCTGTGGAGCCCCAGCTAGAGACGTACCTGGACCAGGGGCATCTGTGGGTCACATTCCATAATGGACATCATAAGGGGATGAGCTGTGTCACCTTTGGTCAAAGTACGGGCACCAGTTGGGGTCTTCTTGGTAGGAGAGCCACAGTTGATGTGAGCTTACAGGGTTGCAGCCACAGTATACTTTGCAAAACTCATTGCAGTTGCAATTTTTCCAAGGGACATAAGCATCCCCGTCAGGAAACCAGGCATAGATAGAGGCATTGGGAGGCTTGGGATGGGGTTGGGCCAAGCTGGTGGGTAAAGCCCACCATAGAATGGGTGCTAACTTGATAATGTAAGACATGGATTGCCCAAGTAAGGACCTGGGTCCAGAGGTAGGGACCATGGAATCCATCATTTCTGTCAAGATAATATAGAGTACTCCAAAAAGTTGAGTGGATATGGTCTCTGCAGCAGTGGGGGTTTTCATTGGGTGGTCAGGTTGTGGGGTTAAGGGCAGAGTCATGGTAACAAAGTAGGCAGGCAGATAATTGTACTTGTCTTTGAACAATCTTGGCGGCCTTTTGTACCACTTTTCTTCATGTCCTATGTATTCATTTTCTCTAGTCCTGGCCAAGGGATCAGCAATGAGGATGGTCTCCAAGTTGTACTCCGTGTAGGCCAGGTTGGGCGGGTAGTCGGTAAAATGAACAGGTCCAAAGGGGGCTCCTGGGGGACAGTATAGTGCCTGGGTAGGATCAGCAGGTTGGTCTCCAGAGGGGGCGGCTGCCTGACAGTCTACTTGAACGAAGTTAAGATGAAAGATCACTAAGACTAGGTAAGATAAGATTTGTTCAAACCAAAGGTTTATAAAACTTTATTATTGAAAATGACAATATGGTCATCACCATACCGCCAGGGGGTTTTATACCATGGGACTTTGCTTCTTTGATTTTTGCAGGGTTCAAGTTCACAGACAAAGCACTGGCGGGGCATGAATCTTGGCTTAGAGTCTTAAGGGCGGCAGATCCAGGTTGTGCCTGCTCTGGCAAATAGAATTGACAATGCTTTTTTTGCCGCCACTGTTCACTATGTCACCTGAGTAGTTCAATTGTACTACCCTTTCTGGAGAGAAGGCTGTCAGTTGCTGGTGATCATTGGCAGAGTTAAAAATAGGTTTTGTTTTAACCTCCTTAAGGCAAGTTGTAACCTTTGCATAGGTTCAGATCTTTGGTGGCTCAAGGTTGGCATCAATCTGGTGATCATTTGGGAAATTGTCCTTGGGAGACTGGCAGGCCTCAGAGTAACTTGTCAACTCGGGTTTGCAATTTAGCAAGTGGGCGGGTTCCTGTCCACTTTGTGTGACTCAAGTAGTCTTTGGAGGGTCAGGGTTTGATTCCAGGGCTTCCAATGTTGATTTCAAAACTCCAGTATTGGCTTTTGGCAGGTTGGCAGTAGGTCCTTTCTCAACCTCTGTTAACCAGGTTACATCTCCTTTGTAGGTATGGGCCGCTTCCTAGGCTGGTTTTGGCCTTTTCCTTCCCCCTGGCCCCCGGTTGTGACCCTTTTTAAACGTTTTTTTGGTTGAGATTTTTCTCAGTATGGGTCTTTATTGGCACTAATTTGGCGGCAAACTGGAAATCATTCAGGGAATACTCATTATTAAGCTAGCAGGTTGCAGGGTAATTTAACAATTTAAGCCTTTGACTTAACAAATTAGTGGGTCCTGGAATGTCCTGGAGGGTTCAATCCACTTTCAGGGAATTGGGGTTTAACTCTTGGGTTTTTAATACAAGTATTAAAATGTCATTCATGACAATCCTTTGCTTTTCAACCATTTCAAGAACAATCTATGGAGTGATTAATTTTCTTCTGCATCTTGCAGGCTGATTGGCTGAAGGCAGGGTGTGTCTGCCTTGAGAACCAGACAGTGCTATCTGATGGGCTGTTTCTGGATTCTGGCTTCCATTGGTGACCCCATGGCTTAAATGGCTGGCTCTGGATGCTAGTATTGCTATATTATTTGGGTTAGCAGCTGTCTGTGTGTGATGGGCAAACAGAGCCATGCTTGAGGACGCAGGAAAAAAAACACACTCCTGGGCAGTGCTTGCAGAGGAACCTGCAGGTTGGGAGTGGCCATAGACAGAGGCTTCACTGTTAAGAGACCCAGTGTAGCCCTGCGTGATTTTGTCAAGGCCAGGGAACAGCTTGTTGACTTGGTTGGTATTGGAAGAAGACATAATAAAAAAATTTATTATAATTTTAAACTCAAGAAGAGGAATGTATATTTTAGTCAATTTTATTGTTATATATATTAATTTTGTGAATATTATGATCTAAATTTTAGCTGTTCTAAACTGGAATAGGGTGATTTTTGAGAATGTCTGTGATTTTTAAAAGAATTAGCACAAATCCACTCTAGATCCTTTAAAATCCTTTTTGAGACACCCATAAATTATATTTATTTCAAATTCCTTGCAATTATGATTTGAAACTTGGTTCTTGGATTTGACAATCCCACAATTTCAGATTTGTTAATTTTTACATGATGCCTATGATTTGTTTGACATACAGAAAATCTCAAGTTGTACATTAGAATCCCACATTTTTGTTTTTTTTTTTTTCCATTTGTTTGCTGAGTTTTGTCTTTTGTTAGTTGAGTTATCTGCTCAAGAGATTCAAAATTTGCCAATTTAAATAAATCAAAAAATTCAAATTAAATGATTGATTTTACTTAATATTTTACTTTTCACTCAGCTGAGTTACCCACAAAAGTGATTTGAAATTTGGACCAAGGATTTGACAATCCCACATTTTTACATTTAGGTTCTGAATTTACAGAACTTGTCTTTAAAACAAAAAGGGCGGCAACTCAATCCTCTTTCCTTTGTGTCCTATGTATTTGGTTTCTCTAGTCCTTGCCAAGTGATTGGCAATTAGGATGGTTTCCAAGCCGTACTTCAAGTAGGCAGGGTTGGGCAGATATTCAGTAAAGTGCACAGGTCTAAAGGGGGCTCCAGTGGGATGGTATAGTGCCTGAGGCAGGTCAGCAGGTTGGTCTCTGAAGGAGGCAGTTGCCTGATGGTCTACTTGGCTGGAGTTGAGATGAAAGATCACTAAGACTAGATAGGGTAGAATTTGTTTGAACCAAAGGTTCATAAACTTTATTATTGAAAATGACAATGTGGTCATCATCACACTGCCAGCGTTCTTATACCATGTGATTTTGCTTCTTTGCTTTTTGCAGACTTCAGGTCCATGAGCAGTTTGCTGGCAGAGCATAGATCTTGGCTTAGGGTCTTGAGAGCAGTAGGTCCTGGTTGGGTTTGCTCTGGCAAACAGAAGTGGCAATGCTTAATTTTGCCGTGTGGTGCCGGGGCGACCGGGGGGGGGGGGGAGGGGGGGGGGGGTGGGAACGGGGGAAGCAAAACAACCAACAAAACACACCAGGAAGAGTGAAATGAGAAGAGAGCAAAAGGAAGAACGAGTTTCTAACAAAGGGGGGAGGTCTGGTTGATCCCGTCAACCCGGACTGGAAAACTGGCAACGGTGCTGTGCTGTTGTGTCTTCTCTCTTGTTTCAATAAATGGAATGAGCAAAAAATCCCTATAGTGATTTACCATGTCACCTGAGCTGGCTAATTAAAATCCCCTTTCTGGACTGATGGCAGTTGATGCTTATTGGCAGGGCTAGTAGTGGGTTTTTTCCAAGCCACAACTTCTGCGTAAGTCTGGGCCCTTAGTGGCACCAGTTTGGCAGGTCCTGGTTGGGCTGGCTTTGGAGAACAGAAGTGGCAATGCTTTGTTTTGCCGCTGTTGTTCACCATGTTACCTGAGCTGGCAAATTGTAATACTTTTTCTGGACTGGAGACTGGTGACAGCTGATACTTGTTGGCAGAGCTAGTCTTAGGTCTTTTCCCAACCTTTTTAGGCAGGCCACATCTCCTGCGTAGATATGAGCCTTTAGTGACACCGGTTTGACGGCAATCTGACAACCATTAAGGAAATCCTCATTATTAAGCCAGCAGGTTGCAGGGTAATTTAACAATTTGAGTCTGTGACTTAACGGGTCAGAAGGTCCTGTGCCATTCTGAGAGGCTCAATTAGCCTTCAGAAGACTGAAGTTTAACTCTTGGGTTTTCAATACAAGTCTTGAAATGTCATTCATGACATTGTCTCTCTATCTGGGGGGCCATGCTAAAAGTTTGAGACATCAGCTGACTAATTCTAACCATATTCCTTTGGCTAGATTTGAACTTTGTGCTTTTTCTCAGTTGGTCTTCTAAAAAATACTTTGACAGAATTTCTCTCATATGTGGCTTTCATTTGAGCGTAAGAACGTCCAAAACTGATTATCGGAAGCTGTGATATAATTGGATTTGCCCGCTCACTCACTAATTAATGTTTGTCTTGATTTGAAATCCAATCTTGCAACCATTTTGGGACATGTTGACAGGAGTTTTGAACTCATCTCTTTAAATCACCATAACTTTTTGATCTAGGGTACCTAAAAAGATCATCAAGGTAGCTTTCTTACGGCAAGATATAGCTTTATCAATCCAAGCTTTTAAAACATGACTTTTCAAAGCTGGCATGTCATGGCAGGACATGACACATACAGTACAAATTCCTATAGTAAAATATAGAAACAACTTATAAATCTATATCCAGAAGTAGGAAAGCATCCCAAATCTTTTGGCCTTGAGCCCTGTCAGACTTGCTACTTCTGATGACAAAAAAATATTCCAGATCACAGGTTACGCCAAAGTCACAGGTTTTCTGTACTTTTCTAATGTTAGAAGAATTAGGATATCATCTGATAGATGATAAAATACCACAGTCTGCAAATTTTCTGACAGGCAACTATCTAGTATACATAATTAATATATGTTTTATGAAAAGTGCTCATAACACTTAGGTATCACTTACTTTTATTATAATACCAAAACAATTATTATTCACCTATTTATCTTCTTGCCTGATGCTACTTAGACTAATTGCCATCTTTAATTTTTTGTACCGAACTTTTATTTTCACCAATTTCCCCCTTTAAAGTCTGATGCATCTTCACTTGTATTAACTTTATTTTTCATTTAGCCTTTGATAGACAAGAAAAGTTGTATTGATATACTTTATAGATAGCATTGTGATTCTTTAAATAAATATAGTCAGGTATATTGAATTTCGAACTGTAGCTCATAAAAATTTGTTTACTTCAACCATTCCGCAAATTTTAAGTATCGTACAAAACTCTTTATTCTAGACTCATCCGATCGAAATCAAGTGGCCTCGATTTAAAAATGACACCTTTGGATCCAAATAGGTCCAATCCGATTTTGAATCGAAAATAAAAAACGAATCCAAATGATTCGCTGGATTCCACATCTAAATGGCCTTTTTTTGGGTCACCCAAGCCAGTGCCAAGCTTGACAAAAACGAAAGGGTTCTGACAAACTTTTGTAAAGGAGCATATAAAAACTAAGTCTGAGCCAAGAGACCTTTACATCTCTTTGTGTAAGTTAAGCTTCTATTCCCCTTAATTTTAAGATGATACCCCTAACCATAGAATCTTTTTTGTATGAATCTTTATGTTTAAATTGCAGCATGCGTCACCAACTGACTCATTTCTCTTCTCTTTTCACTGCCTAAACTTAAACTAACAACATCTTAGATTTGTCTAGCTCATCGACCCTACCCCGTGCGATCAAAGTATGAATTCATGTAAGTCCCCACATTCAGCTTCCTTCCCGTTTCCCTGATGAAGGCTTTTTCCATAGAACTAAGAACTACCTAAGTATATTGAGGACATTATACATGCCTGCACCACTCTGACCTTTTTTTATTATCAAACTAAATGTCTTTGATTAGTACTAACTCTCTAACTAGATACTCTCTGTGACTCAAATAAAAAACTGTCCCTCTCTATCCTTTTCTTTCCATTAATAGTTGTGGTTTTTATATTTCATTTAATTGTCATTTTTGGGTACCTATAGACAGTGATGTAGCGCTCCTAATTTTTAAAAAGTATATTTTGTCCATCTGAATCTCCATTCTCCGATTTCTGGGCTAACGAATATCCTAATACTACCTAAATTATATTCCATGCAACCAGAGTTTTTTTTATTTACATGCTCACTTTAAAATAAAAAATAGGCAGCCCTGCTTAGCATATAAAATATGTTTCACAATTAAGATAGGTTAGACTCATTCTTTAAGATCTAAAGCGTTTGTTCGTCTTTCAAAGACCGATGTCTGTGAATGTGTAGTATTAGTGGTAGTTATTCGGCTTGATGGAAGATCCGCTTTATGCTTATTTTATTCAAAAGCGACTCCCTGCCAAAATTGATTATCTTTAGTATATGAGATATTGGGTTTCAAGCCCTTAAAATATTAGTACCTGGAAAGTACAGTCCATGTATTCACAGGTTATAAAAACTTTTTTAAAGTACAGTGGTTTTCAAAGCTCTTGCGCTAAGCGAAAACAACTGAGATTTAAACAAAATTAACTACCAATAAATTTATATTGATAATCAATATATTTTATTTGATTTTAATTTCGTTTGCATCCTAGCTAATTTCGTTTAAATCTCAGTTGTTTTCGCTTAGCGCAGAGCTTTGAAAATTACTGTATTTTTTTATTGTTTAGTTATACACATATTGTGATTTAAAATTTTACTTATCTATATCTGTAAGAAGTATAATAACACTATATCTGATTATTGTAGCTGCTATATAGCCCTCTAAAGAAGGTATAGTATAAAATGCTCTGAATCCTACTTTGGTTCTTATCTTTAGTCAACTTACAAATTTCTTTCCCTTTTGCTTTGTACAGTCAGCCATGTTAAAGGCTATTAGCATAGCTTAATATACATGTCCTATTTTTCTACAGACCATCGATTCTCTAGATGATAATAATTTTCTGTCTCCCCAATCATCCTTTAGCTAAGAGGCTACTGGGGTTTAAGTTTGTTCTAAAGCAAACTTCATTCTGGTTTTTATAATCATCTTTAGTGACTACCGGCATACTTACCATTCTAGGCACATGTAAACTTTGGCTCTCATCCACAACTTTTTTGGGCTCCTTCAGGCCTATACAATTAACTTTTATGAATAGTAACATGATTTATCCTTGTAGCAAGGAAGATAATAAACCCCTCAACGGTGAAAAATTTGAACTCAAAAACAAACATTAGATGCTGTGTTAAAACCACAGTAAACTTGAGTTAATATTGTGGCAAGGAAGGCCAATTTAGTGCTAGTATGTTTGGTGTATTACTGGTTTGATTCATGTCAAACTAAGCTGGTGCCAAATACACTATCCGATTGGGATGTGCTCATTCAATGCCCATTTTTGGGAGGGTAAACATGGTGTTTTCTAATTGACTTTGTACTCAAAAATTGATCTTAGAGGCCCAGGCAAAAGCCTGAGTCTTCTTGTTATGACAATTTTTCAAGTTTTTCATTAATATGGTAGTAAAATAAAAATATGCTATATCTTTTTGCCTGAGTTCAAAATTTTATATTAAAAGTACCATCCATTAATAAAAAAACTTGGCCTAAAACTAAAAAGTACATTATAAAAATACTACTGTTGAGCATATACTTCTTGGAAGTATATGAAACAAAATAAAGGAAAAACTTAAAAAGAGAATGATACTTTATTAATAAGAGTTTAGAGTATTATATAGTATCATGGAAAGTCACATGCTGTTCATGTACATTATGACAGTCATGAGACTTTTCCAGGTAATGTTCTATTTAGAACTTGAAAGGTTTGATTCCCGTATTAGATGGGCAATTGATAAGAGTGCCACCAACTTAATGATTAGTTAGGAAATCACTCAAGAAATTACTTTCCCAAGAGGAAGTAATCAAAGATGTTGCAACATCTTCCCCTGGAGTGCTGAAAGCAGAGCCTTAGGAATTTTCTTGAGAGTATCAGGGATTTGAGCTTGATATTGATCCAGTTTGGTGTTAGATACAGGTAGTCTATGAGTTAGGTTGTGCGGTCCTTGCTTTGCATAGACAGAGTTGGTCATGGTGCATGCATTTTAACTTAGTACACATG